>JBBPRA010000182.1:0-45407 GCA_038092775.1 Boletus rubescentipes | reverse complement strand
ACCCCGTTCCCAATCACGATGGTGCTCGGGTGGTGGCCCACGGCGTTCCCAAGGCATGTCACGGTCACCCTGGCGCAAGGCTTCGCGCGGATAAGGAGACCGCGGTGCCGACGGCGCGGCAGGGCCAACCGGTTGCCGGCTTGAGGGGGGATATGTCTGGAATCCGGGTCCAGGGGAACGGGTGCGTGGGGGTGGAGGCGAAGCGGATGTGGATGGTGCGCGCATGGGACGATTGAAATACTCTTGGCTATGCCCGGTCGTCACACGAGCGGCCGAAGCGCGCAGCTCCTCAGTCGGAACCTGAGGTTGCGGAACAGGGTGGTGGAGCAGCAAATTCTGGTGGCCAGCCGGGCCGCGTGACCCAGCCTCGCGAGGTCCAGAAAAGTCACGGGGATGAGGTGGGCGGTCCACCTCCATGGGAGCCAATGGCGTGTGGGAGGGTATGTGGCGCGACTCATCGAGAACGACAGGTGGCGGGGGACCTCCTCTGAATGGCCCGGGTGAGGACCGACCTCCAACTGGGGCGGGTGGTGGTGGCAGATGAACGTTATCTCCGTTCGACGGCCCACGGGAATCCGATCTGAACAAAGGACGGGAAGTACCTGATGTCGAAGTTGACTGAAGGAGGAGAGGGGGGCCGGTGAGACCGGGAGGGGGTACGACAGCACTAGCATAAGCAGTCGGGTGTACATCTTGAGGCCCAGGTGCAGCAGGTAGTTGTCCTCCAGTGGCTTGCGCGTTCTTCAACAACTGCAGGCGCTGTGATATCACATGGTTGCTAGGATCGAGTTCACTAGCCCGGGCGTACGCATCGATGGCGTCCGAGATCTGATTGTTGCAACTCTCATACAAGCTGCCGAGATCGAACCAAACCTCGGAGATGTATGGGTTAATTCTGATGGCGCGCGAATATGCGTCCAAGGCGTCACGGAACTGATTGATCTGGAAGTACAGCACTCCGATGGAGCACCAGAATGTCGGGTTGCGTCCGTCGCGATAGACGGCCTGTTGATACGCTTCGTAGGCCTTGTTATACTTTTGCCCCGCCATGTAGGCACGACCGAGGAGATACCAACTTTGGGCATCGGATGGGTCTATGAGAAAAGAATAAGTAAAATCCATGCGCAAGAACAACAACTTACCGGCCTCGAGACTCTTGGTAAGATATTGTATAGCGAGTTCCTGGTTCTGGAAGGACGAGCCGTCCTGGTGGTACAGCCAACCAAGCTGTTGAAGAACTTTGGCGTGTCCAGGATTGTCAGCGACGACGCGTTCGTAAGCGTCTTTAGCGCGGACATGCTGGTAGAAGATCGATGTCCATCACACGATTCAAGTAAAGAGAACGACGGACTTACGTCTTTTTGTTGTTCGTAAACATGACCGATCTGGAACCAGATATCGGCGTGAGCGAGAGGACTGGGAGGGTTTCGAAGGATGCGGTCGAAGCAGGAGAGGGACTCGTCGTATTTGCCTTGCTGTTTGTAGATGATGCCAAGACGGAAAAGAATCTCGTTTGCCTTGTCGAAATCTAGTTCTGCTAAATGAGTACATAACAGTGCCAGAGCGAAGAAGACGAAAGACCAACCTTTATCCATCTTGAGCACGGACGCGAATGCTTCCTCGGCGTGATCCAAAGAACCGTAACGGTCGTACAGTATCCCGATACCGTACCAGAGTTTGGGATCCTCCTGCACAGCAAAACATGTTACAGGATGACGTGTAGTCGCAAACGGGAATGGTACCTTTGGATTTGGTAATAAATACAACGCCTGTTGATAGGCCGAATATGCCTTTTGGAGATCATCCTGCATGAGGTAACAGTGCCCTAAAGCGGTGATGGAATGAGCATGGTGGTGTTGAGACAATACAGAAGGGTGCTTACCAAGAGCACTCCAAACTTCGCCGTTGTCTTCTTGGAGCTGAAGCACGCGCTGGAAGTATTCGATTGCCTAAAAAGGAAGCAAGGTGACATCAGCAATTGAACATGTGAGGATCGAGATCGAGATCTCGAGAAAGAGAACAAAAAATGGAACAAGGCGATGCACGGCCTCCGCAACGGACATCCTCGGGTTTTAAAACGGATTAGCAGAAACGCTTAGCCTACCTTTGGATAGTTTTCTTTGATCCGAGCGATTCCCGCAACTTGAGTCAGCCCTGACAGGGATATCGGGTTGTGCCGTAGGGCGTTTTCATATGCGGTGATGGCGTGTTCAAGATCACCCATTTGTTCAGCAACGCGGCCTGAGAAACAAGTACGCTTTTAGGCGAGTCGGAGGAAAAAAAGTTTGACGCACCAATAAGAAGCCACGTTTGCTCATTGGCGACTGCGAGTTTATGAATTACGCTTGAAGAAGCAGGCGGTACGCCATTTGGCGGCGGCGCGCTGGGGACGACGACGGGGGAAACAATCTGATTGGTGGGCGGGTGTGCATGATTAGAGCCGTTTGATAGGGTAGCGGGAGTGGAGGGGAGGGTGGCAGAGCTACCGTTGAGATGTGGCGGGTGCGCAGGGGCAGGATGGGAAGGATGAGTGATGAGGGTGTGGGGGTGAGGGTGAGATGGCTCGTGCATTCGGACGTCCCGGTCAGACTGGCGAGGTACGTGGCGGTGGGACATGGTCGCCGTGAGGAGTAGAACGACGGGAGCGCACCAAGTTGTGGAGGTGACGAGGAGGGGAAGGGAAAGCTGTCAAATGCAGGCGGATGGTGATATATATATGAAAAACGCAGCAGGGAGAGGGGAGATCAGGGCCCTTCGCACCCCAGTCGCACGATCAAAGACGATCAAGCTGCCGGGTGACAGATCTGAGATCACTCCATCTCCATCTCGCGTTGAATGTCTGATTTGAATATGTACCGATATAGCATGACACCCTTGTCGTTCCTGCTCGCTCTATTTACGGCCACGTTGCCGTTGCCCGTCGCGGCTACTATACTCTTTTCAACTGCCACAACATGTCCGCGCACACATGTGGAGTCCCGTGGAAGCTTATCCAATCTTGGCTGACCGTGAGTTAAAGAGCTTAACGGACAACCCCCTTTTCAACACCGCCATGTACTCCCTTTTGGTCTCTCCTGTCCACCGTCAACCTCTTCTGGAATCTCTTCGTGGATCATCACAGGAAGCTACGCGAGTTGTCGCCTCAATCCCATTGCCACTCGTAGCCACCATCACTCCTTTTAGCCCTGAGGCCAAGGCTTTATGTACGTACGACTTCACAATCCGTCCAACCGCGCACTCGCTGTATTCCAATTACTGCTGCGCCTTGTCCTAATGCGCTCATTGCCGGCGAACTATCCGGAACCATTACTACATGCCTGCTGGCAAGTGTGAGATCTCGGAGGCGATAGCTTCGCCTCCTGACAATCGAGCGGCTACCGAACTGCCGGTTTCAAGCTTCCTTTGATCAAATATCTCAGTCTAGGCCACCGTTTTCTCGTGATTGGCATTCGGAAAGCATGAGCTGTTTCCAGGGTCCGCTTATTCTACATCGGGTAACTGATCGTGCTAAGTGCAACTTCAATACCCAGGCACGCGTGTTATTCCTTTCCTGGCCAGCCGCACAACCCATGTCAGAATGAATTACCCTATCAGAATGCAAATACTTCGCTAGCCCACACCTTGGTCCGTGGATCTCGTTCCGCATCAGCCCTGCTTAACGTGTGCAGCCTATCCCTGACAGTCCTGAAATTCATCGCGAACTCGAACTAGGTAAGTATTAGTTAGTAGGTTAGCGAGTGAAACTTTTTTTCGCGCTCCGCCACGAACACGAGACAAATGCTCCAGAGCCACGCGCGGACTTTGTCTACCGCCATCCCTGGACCTGTGCGATCATAACACCCATTTTGATAGAGTATTGCGATACGGCACGCGTTCTTTGTTCTAGAAGGAATGCCAATGTTGCGTGGCATTCCTTGTCCCTTGTCTAGCCTTATGACCGAGACACCCTTGCTGTTTTACCCTTTCCATCACTTGCGACAAGTGACTCATGGACTATCCCGAATACAGCTCATATTCTGATGGGCCACTCGCAAATCACCGTCGAACCTGCACCGTCGGAGCCTTGGACAGGTGGTGATGCGATTAAGTAAACACACCCTGTTCTTGCTTCCATTTTTTTTTGCTCCGAGACGCTTAACACAGGGCCCACCGGCCAAACCCAATTAAGACTTGTGGGTTCCAGTTTGAGTCGATAACCGTAAACCTGCAATCCGCTTCGTTGCGAGTACAGCGCCCACACAGAATCGCTATGGCGTGGCAAGCTCGTCAAATGAATGAATCGATACGATTGCCAGCAGTTCCGTTCCAGTCGGTGGGATGCAAAGTCGTCAGCGGCTTGTGACGAGCGGGCGCCGAGATCCTGTGATCACCGCATCACCGCATTGCACGTTCGCCTACTGCAGGTGTCACGTCAATAACCCTGCTACGGATTAATAATCCCCCATGCGGAGCAACCTCAGCCGTACAGTTGTCTAATTCGGCGCGTTCGCGAAGGGATCGTCAGGATTATCCGGCCCGATATCAAATTCAGACAAAAGCCCCACGTCGGAGGATATCGGATGTATCATCGATCACTAAAATGGATACTGATATGCCCTGATATGCCATGTGGAAACTTCTCTATAAAGACGGTATGTAACGTTATCCCTTGACGACTCTACCACAGGCCGCTCAGTGCTGTGATCGGATGGCGGCTAGCACAAAAAGGAAATTAAGGGGCCCCAACACACTTTTCTGCGGATTTGAATGAATACTTGCTTGCTTGTTCAGGATCCTCCCTTTGCACAAGTCACGAGATGACGTGGGGAATAAGTGGGGGGGCGACGTTTAGGAGGCGCGAAAGCTGTTGGAATTGGTATGGCTAATTCGGGACCATGGCAATCAGGTAATGGTTCTGGCGCTGTACGAATTGCTGGCAAACCCGCAGCGCGCATCGCTTGGAACCTGTTCGTCGCAGGTCGGAGATTGACATCCACCATGTAGTACATGCCAGTGGGGATACGTCGCAGGTTAGAAGACTGCACCCGTGCAGACCAACGGTAATAATAGCGGACAACGATCTCCGCGGGAAACGGCTGTATCCATGGCAGATGCGGGCCACGTTGTGTCGAGCAACTTCTCCATCTGCGAAGATGTATTGTAACGTGATCGTTTCCCAGCTTTCCCTAAACCTTGCGAGAGCTGATTGGACGAGCGTTATCGAAAAAGGAACATCAAGAGTCGTTCCTGTGCACAGTGCTAAAACCAAACAAAAATTTAAATTCGAGCCTCGTTGTCGGGTTGGTGATCGAAGTACTTCGTACTAGATTCTTCATAGGAATCGTCCCCGATAATTGAAACTTGTCCGTGTCAACGGCGCACCGCTCGGGTGTTGTCACGAAGAGGAAAGTTCGCGGACATTCGGAGGAACACCCCTGCGTTCTTAAAGGGTACCAAATATATCAATGGAGCAATATAATCAGTTGTTCATCAGGTCGCATATGACAATGGCTGCCAAGGACAACAAGCCGAAAAAGATGCGCCACCAAGAAGAAAAAGATACCGACTGCGATAGATTGTAGTCTCCGTTCAAGGAGATCGATCAACCGGCACCACCTTTCAGGAAAGTCGTTCCGCGTGTGCCTAGTATGCTGGGAACCCGGAGGAGACTCAAGGCCGCCATGAATGCGTTCCGAGCATGGCCGAAACGGTTCACTTGAATAACCGACGAAGTGAGGCCGTGAACGCTGAAAGTGGACAGGGTGAGAAGATCCGTGGTTCGGCCGCACAGAATAGCTACAAGGCGTTGAGGAAGCATTCTAAATCCACAAATTGAGGTGTTTTAGCGCTCAAGATCCCTTCTCACGAATGGACAAAATCTTCGACTGGATTCCAGAAATGGGCTCGGCCCTGATTGTTTGCTCGTGTTTGTCTCCCAACCAACTCCTCAATCGTGCCCCGTTCAGCAAGCCATCATCGAATCCGACTGTAACCACTTATACCAGCCATGACCCGTACGTTCCTATTGAGCATTGTCGTCATAATACATGCACTGATCTTTGATCAGGGGGCAACCAACGTGAGATGGACCGCGCAAAGGCGGCCAAGAAGCAAGCAACACTCAACAAATCAAAGCCAAAGGAAAGCAATACCACCCTCGCGAAACGTAAGGAGGCGTAAGCATAAGAGGATACAGCTGTTTTCTTTCTTCTCTCTCACTTGGCCGTTTTCGTACAGTGATGCTGAGATCCTACGCGCAAAGCAAAAGGCACGACTAGCCTCGTGTTTACGATCGATGCGAGCGTGAGGACTGACGCCATTTTATTTCCAGAAAAACGATGAACAAAAGGCTGCTGCCGATGCCGCAGCACGAGCTGGGCAACCTAGTAAATAGCATCGACAAGTGGCAGGTCCCCCGAGAATTTGTTGTATCTCTCCGTTGTCGTTCTACTGTCTCATTGCATCGGAGGATTCATTCGGTGGGAACTTTTACTCATACATCCTTGTTCTTCATTCGGTACCCAATATCACTCGTTTTTCTCTCCGAAATACAGTTGTGGGCGATGAACAACACATTCAGTAGCCCACCGTGGCCATCCCCGCATCTCACGGAACGTGGATCTGGTAGGGAGTTCGTCATGCTCCCCAATCAGGGGAAATAAGCCCTGCATTAGTCCATGGGAACTTGCAGTGCGATACGGAAACTGTCAAGATTCCAGTTTCGGATCGCGAGAGATTATCTGACCAGAAATGTCTCATTCTGGCTTCGGTGCTTCAAAGATGCCCAGCATCACATCCCGGACTTTGCGGCGCTGCTTCTTTCCACCGACTGGGCCAGCAGATGATGCAGCGGAAACTAGCGGCCCACATGGTGCGGGATCGATGGAGCCCCATAAGACCAGATGGAGTGGCCAAGCCTCCAAGGCCACTGGCATTGATGGACGGACCCGCATCATCCGATTACTTTTCACTGGACTCGTCTTCTACCCCTCTCCGTACAGTACCAGACACCCCCTCTCTAGTGACGACCAAACTTATCATGACATGTGGCAAATGAAATTGTTCCTGTTGGACTATATATACCTGCACAAGTCAGTGCCTGCAAGACGTCTGCAACGCCTGCAACCACTTGTCAAGTAAGCTTATGAGCGCATGTGCATGCAAGTTACATCGCAGTAGCCATCGCTCAGGACTACAACCAACTTGAAACGCCAGTTGGCATCATTCTAAGTTGCCGCGACTACCCTAACGCCGCTCGAATGTGCCCTCGGGGAGACCCGCTCTCAACTCCCACCCTGCATCCCCATCCGGATCTCAATTCGGAGCGTTTGCGCAAAGTAAGAGCCCGATCATATCAGCTCGAGGTTCGGACAGCACATCATTTTCTCGCCTTCATAATCCAGGTGTCCGCAGTTGCGGCACGGTCTGCCAGACGGCCCCTTTTAAAGCTGTCCTTGCGGCTTTATCTCTGTGCCTTATCGTCTGCCATGTGTAGCTTGACAGTAAAGGCGCGTCATTCTGCGGTCTGTCACGGGCTGTTGTGCGACATGCTTGAGCCGTTGGCACGGATCTTGACAGTCAATTATTGACAGCGACGACATATATATTGCACGCCGAGCACCACAGGGCACCCAAACTCACGCTGCGCCACTTGATGTAGATGCTGACGTGCGTTTTCGAAACACGCCAACCCAAGCTTCGTCGCCAACGGGTTTGATCCCAGACGAATCGCGCCGCAGAGTCACCGACTCATAAAAGCAAATCGAATGCCGCCCCGTTGAGCACGGAACAATCGCTCCGTTGAACTCGGCCCTCCTATCGCCAAGCGAAATGCATAAATAAGGACAGACCAGGCAAGCATGAATATGAAGGCGCAGACCTAACCATTAAGTTCCAGGGCAACGTACCTCCACTTTGCAAGGCAATTTCGTACAGCCGTTTCATTCCCCAGAGGGCTAAATGATTTGATGCGGTCGGTTAGGTTCAACAAAAGGCGTGGTTAACAGATTTCTATAGAGTTATCCATGTGATCCGAGTGGCTAAATGTGCAAGTAGGGCACGTCATTTCACTTTAATTGCCTGTCCGCCTTCCAACCGCCTTCGGCGAGGTGCATCTTCTGGGGAATCATCCGTCTTTCCCTTCTGATATATCCCCAAATCGGGATGTAATGGGAGATAAGGCTGATGAAAGGATGGAACCGGCGCAACGGGATACGAAGTTGGCGAGGAAGGTGGCTGATGACGTGCCCGGTATAACGATAGCAGTGTGTTGACAAACAGCGTGAGGAAGGAAAGTGACGTCAACGAAAACACCTGTGGGCCGCCGTATAATTCAGTCCTGTAGAGCTGTGAGAACATTCATCGCAGTATAGTACTTACTAGCGTTTTCCAGCTGATGGGCTCAACGAAACCATTCACGACTTCGGCAATGAGTTCAGCACCAATGCGTGCTCTACCAACTGTGGTTGGATCGCGATTCATGCAAGTTTCCCAAGCAGCACATTGATGTGTCATCGCGGGGATTTGGTTTGTCTCGCAGTAGTTGTTCTTGTATTGAGCGGCGCAAACTCCGATCTCCTGTACGATATCTGATGTCGACCCCAATAAGCAGTGCTCGACCGCAGCTGTTGATATGAGAACATACCCATGGAATATTCCGAGATTCGATGTTCGACATCACGTTGAACTGTTAGAATGAATTGCACAAGCAAATATAGGAAGAGCAGCACAAGGGCTAGGTTAAAGAAGAATTGGAGATAGCTATACCCTGTGAGATTCCATCGTGCCACACATATGTACACAACTCACCCGAGCAACACATATGGAGTATCGGATTGAGGAACTGGGGCGGAGGGCATGTTGAGCGTGTAGTGATTTGACGTATTCTGTGTCAGGGGTCTGGCAATTGTGTCGTCTTCACTGTCTTCTTCGCTTGCTTGTCCCGGATCATCATCACTCCTCCGAGAATGAGACACGGCGCGTGCCTTCTGTCGTAACTTGTACACTCTTCTCAGACCACCCGTGGCCACAGCCCGACCATTTTCTTTTTCACCTTCTTCCATTTTCGGGGGACTCAGGTCGGACATGTCCACATCGCGAAGCTCCGGAGCAGGAGGCTGAGGAAACGCTTTTTGGGGAGAGAAGTTCGGTGGTGGTGCCCACGGATATGGAGGATTCGTTTGGGGTGGAGGACTCTGGAAAATGAAAGGGACATTACGGTTTTCGCCAAACATAGGAGTGAAGGGAGATGCGGGGAAGGCCTGGGATGCGGGGTTTAGGTCATTGAAAGGCCCTGTGGAAACATCGTTTTTGGATACGCACACATGCATGAGGGACATGGAAACGTACGTTTTCGAGGCGTGTTTGAGTCGTCAGCTGCCCAGACTGGTTTTGTGTCGCTAGAAGGGCGAGACGTAAACTGAAAATCCATTGGTGCCTCCGTTGACCTGTGGTGCGCGTCCATCGCGCGAAGAGACTGAGTCGTGTCCTCGAACAGAGCGCGACTTGCCGCCACGAACTTTCTGCGCGTACCAAATCACGTGGCCAATAACCAACTTGTCTTTCCCCGCATCCACCGCAGAATGTTCAGCAACGCGTGGAGAACGGCCAGTAAGCAGTCGCTTCATTGGGCCAGGCAATCGACTCGCCGTTTTCATCCCCTTGCCACAAGCTGGAACGCGCCGTCAGCGAACCTCGTGCCCATTGTGATTGAGCAGACCGTGAGCACAAACAGTTGCTTTCATGCACAGGATTCCTCATTTTTGGCCTTGCATACTTAGGGTCGTGGTGAGCGATCGTATGATATATTTTCTCGACTTCTGCGTGAGCGGGTGATCATGCTATATGGACCCGTGAGCTTGACTCATCTTGATCCCCGTGGGCTAATGTCAACCATCGAATGGAACCTTCAGATCAGAGATACGGACTCGGCGTTGATCGTAGCCCAACTACTCTTTCTCGAAGCCGAAGAGACGTCAAAACCAATCCATTTCTACATTAACTCACCGGGCGGAAGTGTGACTGCAGGATTGGCTATTTATGACACTGTAAACGTGATGGCTTGTATCTGAAGGATTTGAATTGACGCGTTACAGATGCAGGTTTGTTTCATGGTTCAAGGTATTCAGAAGAGGCATAATTCATTCCGTTGATTGCCAGTATGTTTCATCACCCATACACACTTACTGCGTTGGACAGGCGTGTTCTATGGGTTCCTTGCTGCTCGCCGCAGGTCCGTCCCTTGACCCAAAAAGGTTTGGATCATGATTGAGCATCTAGCAGGTGAAAAAGGAAGACGTCACTGTCTTCCAAACGCGAGCATCATGATTCATCGTAAGCCCAACGCTTCGCACTGCCATTCAATCAAACTCATTTTCACCGCCTCTAGAACCATCTGGCGGGGCTTCTGGGCAAGCTTCCGATATAGCCATCCACGCTAGGGAAATCCTCCGCGTGCGTCAACTGCTAACTGGTATTTATCAACGGCATTGCGCCAAAGAAGGAGAAAGTGTGGCATTAGGGTTGGAACGTTTTGGTGCGACTGCCGTCGGTCTGGAGTTCGCTCTGAACTAAAGTTTGTTCTTAGAGAAGGCGCTAGAACGCGATTACTTCATGACAGGTAAGGTTCCATTCAAGCACGCAATTTATCGTCACGTTCACATTGTGTAAAGCGCGAGAAGCCCTCCAATTTGGTATCGTGGATGGAATTTTGGAAAAGAGACCAAGTTCTGATTCGGACTTGCCCGCTTCATGACCACCCATGACCTGTCATCGATAGACGTCAATGGCTGCTTCGCGCGTGCTTTCGCGTTAGTGCCGATACTATTCCCTCGTAGACCATACTTGGCACACGAAGCCTAACCGCCCTGAGAGAGCGAAGGAGTACCCCTGAGAAATTGCACTCGTAAGTTCCCACAGGTTGACTTGATCTGATCACACGTGTTCAGAGCTGCTGCGTGTGTAGCCGTTGGAGGGAATCTCCGCTCCTAGAATTACACACCCACACGTTTGGTGATGAGTAGAGGGCCGGTGCTTCGGGATCGGATCGACCCAGCGAGGCCCCTCAAACTGCGGGGTTGCATTCCTGACTTTTCCTTTCTTGGATGGGGCTGGTCCATTTCATGGATTGACGTGAGGTCCATTTTATTTACGCGATGGCGGCCTCGAACGTGTACCGACCACGAAGCAACCGCGCCCCACACGCCTTAAAGACCAAGCCATCACCTTGCATACTATCTCGGTGCCGTCCTGTGACCCCGGACAAATTGGTGAGCGCACCGCAGCAGTGCTGTTAATAACTATAGATTGCTGTGTTTCACTTGATCTTTGGACCCAGATGGGCTTAGTCAGGGTTCACAGAACCATTCAAGATCCCGGGATGTTTTGTCGACCGTGCCAACGATGCGCTCTTTGCTTGCTTCCAGGTGGCACGGTAGTCTATATATATATATTCATTTCGCATGCATGCGGTTCGCCTTCATTCCACAGCGTCTATCAGGATACCCATACATCGAAGCCGTCTGTCGCCGATTGCGCGGGACAGGGGACGTCGTCTGAATGGCCGCATTTAAGGCATCTCCGACTTGTCCCCAATCATCCATCATTGCCCTCTTGATCGGCAGCAATGCTCTCTGCTGTGGATGAAGGAAAAAAATCCCCAAGCGCCGCATGATTTTGCGCCAAGAGCATGGCGGAAGAACTTGAGCGTGCATTGTGATAGGTGCCCGCGGTGATGCTAAAGCAGCATGCAGATGTGCACGACTGCTTCATCAAGTCGTCCCCCTCGTGTTTTTGACGTGTTTCGATGTTTCCGTGCGCTCCAGCGCTTCTATTGACCCACCAACCAGGGGTTGAGCAATCTCAGATTCGCCTGAATAGAAATCCCTTATCAGCCTTTCGAAATTCTAGTAACAATCTGGTGGATGTTCGTACTATAAAAGATGGTCATCTGACTTCATTATTACCAATCGATCATGACAACTCGCGGGCCTGCGGCCACATCTGTATCAGTGCCTTGAGCTTGCCCATCTTGTTACACACGCATATGGGATCGCGGAACGCGTTCATTGCCGCTTTTCCGTCTTGTTGCGTTCAGACCACGCTCACCCTTGCTTCTCCGATCACGCCAGCCATGTGTCACTGTCTTGTCTGAGAAACTCGAATGGGGTTAGGCCCGTGACAGGGACGCTCAGATGGATAGATCTGAAGAACTTGAGGGCGTGCACGAGATGGGGATTGTTCGCCACGCTCTTCCCTGCCCTCTTGTTTATATTATATTTGATTTCTGATCTCCCATCGCGCCGAGGGATGTCCCTCGATCGTCCCCGCTTAGCCGTCGGATCATTGAATTTGGAGGTATCAACAAGGGAGCTATCGCACACCGATCTTTGTCTAGGCACTTTTATCGTGTGTGACCCACGGGCGTGGTGGCCGCGGATGTTCGATCGGAAAAGTTCGGCCCCTGTGGTCGAGTGGCGAGATGCGTATGAATAGGATCAACGATTAGTAGGACTACGCGATATGGCGTAGTGGTCCTGCGCGTTGCCACTCGGCTAAGAGCGATGATCGGCCGGCGAGATCCATCCGTCGCGGTGGCAAATGTTATTCCGGGGCTCATAACCTATTGGACATGGGCTATGAACCCCGGAATAGCGTCGTCATCGGACCTTTTTTTCATCTTCTGTCTCTTATCTTTTCGCCTTTTGGGGCAGATACGCGCAAGCTGACGTGGGGGCACCGCCAGGAATACCAAACTGGCAGTTGTGACCCGATGGCTCGTTATCGTTCATAGCACGAGACACTTACGTTTTAGGAGTGTTCAAACCATGGCATCCAAGGTTGGTGACGTTACATAAATCAATCGAGCACATGACATTTATAGTCTACGCTGTCGAGATCCGGAAATGAAAACACGATAAGAACCACCGTCAGAAACAAAATAAAAAACGAAATTCACAACTCGGGATTACGCCCGAGTGAGTGACAGGGTGAATCGATCGGAAGGATCTGCACCAAGGGAACAGCAACTTGCTCCCCACCTCCTGCATGCATATGGACAACATGCTGCTCCTCAGCGACCGTTTGTGCTCGTGTTGTGCGCGGTGGGAAGGCACGGTGTTTTACCCTTGGCTTATCCCTTCCTTGTTCCCACTGCTGTGCCACGAGTTGACCGCGAGCGCGCCATCGGAGTGTTGTCAGCCATCGCCACCAGCTGTATGGTCACTAACCGCGTAACCATGATCATTGTGGATATATAACACGCCGAACAAGAACGGGGCAAACGTACGTACACAGCATAATTAATAGATCCACAAGCTGAACAATGAAACCTAAACCGCGCGAGCCTACAGCAGCATTGATTATCGAGATTGTGTACGTGATGCGCCCAGGGGAGTTTATTTGATGAAATCCGCAGTAACTTGGAGGCATCATCCCGCTGAAAGCGTTGAGGAAAGCAAGTTTGGTTAGCCTCTGACATAGTCTGAATTCGAGAACTTAGTCATCTTTTGATGGACCCATATAGCTCGGAAATGCTGGGATGTCGAGAAACAACCCTGCCGTATATTCTCAAAACAGGCAGCCACGTTCGATGGTCTCCAACGCCAAGAAGGCTTGATTAGGCGGGATCGCGTCCAGGTTCGAAGAGTTTGCAAAGGGGAAATTCGCGGTAGGCAAACGGATCCCAATACAAGATCCATCGATGATCTGTAGTCCATGAGTGGTCGGAAGACCAGAACAATCAACCAGAAGTGATGAATCATTCGAAAGAAAGTGAAGAGTGACCCGTCCAGAACGCAACGATTCTATCCCTCGTTCTTGACATCCTGCGCAGCGACGGTGGGGTCGAGGGCTAACAATTCAAATTCAGTGCGATAAGGGCGTGTGGAATAGGGGTGGATGCGTAAGTCTCGAGGGTTTCGTTATTTAATCCGCAGAATGGGGATCTGACATCGATGCGGCGAGTTGTCGTGCTCGCTGGTGGTGCGGAATTGGCAAGGCCTGTACATCTCTGCCACTTTCGCCACCATCAGCAAGCTGGCGTGCAATGAGGCCAGCATGACGTGACCGGTCCACCCGACGGGAAGATGACAGCGGATTGGTGGCATTCAAGGATACGGAATTAGGAAAATCGCGAGACGATGTGCAACACGCTAGCGTTCGTTCATAGGAACAAGGGAACATGTTCCTTTCGAACACAGACTGAACTGCATGCTCCCAGCAAGGATAGTTTTGACACGCATCTCTATAAGATAGGTCCGATTCGTCCGAAAAGCTGATTCCCGAATAAAGGACGATTGTATACGGAGAGACAAAGTAGATACCTTGACGATACTTAGAATATTTGTCGCTGATCACCGAGCTTAGTCAGCGTCCATTTTCTTGTCTGATAAGATTTCAGGCGCGGCAGTGCGGAGAAAACACGGGGAGTGGGTGGCTGTAAACGAGCGAGACGGAAAGCCCAGAACGAATGAATATCTGAGAATAGTTTTCAGCCTCCGGGAGAGACATAATAGTGCAGAGTGTGAAGGGAGTACATTGAATGGGAAGGAATGGAGGTGGGAACACGGAGTACGGTTTAACAGCGACCCGCGCATGTCTATGAAGTACATGATTCATATTTTGTTTTGACCATGAAGGATGCCAGCGTGTCGATCTCGTTGACCGCGTAGTCCTGAAAATGTCTCTCGGCCAAGGTCGCCAATAATGTATGAACCTCTGCAATGTCAGACATTATTGGTGTGCGAGTTTCATTCTCCTCCAGGAGTCGCGAACTACGCCTCCGGCTAGGGTCCTTTGGGTCCCTTCTTGGCCGATTCGCCGGTGTGGGGATGACGAGAGGGCTAAGGGCCCGAGAACTGGGAGGCATGGGTTCCATGAGAAACGCAGGGGTGGGTGGGTCGGCAAAAGTGAGCGGAGAAGGGTTTATGAGGGGTATGAGGTTGAAGTGGGAGATGTATCGATGGAGTGCGGTCATGGGTAAGCTTTTGAAGTCGATCTGGACATGACGGGGTGAACCTTCGAAATCTTGTATAAAAAGGGAACATACGCTTGATTTATCTTCTTCTGCGTCTATGCTGACGCCTGTCCTGTCCGCTTTTCTGATTGGTTCTACGCGTTTTCTCTTGACCCGTGGCTCCCCCTCTGCTCTATCAACCGCCTGGCGTTTGGACGCAGTGGGTGGTCCAAAGTAGGCTGCATCGTCGTTTGGCTTCTTTCTTGCTTGTGGGCGCGACCTCGAGCCGGAAGCTACGGCGCCGGAGACTGAGCCGTTGGCAGACATGGTGAATTGGAACGCGGTGGTTGTGGTAAGGAAATAAGGTCCCCTTTGTACCTTCCCACGAGATCAATGCTCGGCGACACCACTTGCGACTTTCAACGATCACTCAAGACACTGAATTGCTGTTGCTAGTCCAACCGTCGCCAGCACAGTGCCGGGATCGGGTCTTATACGCGGTCGAGTACCGCCTTGCGCTGCCCGGTCGGCGTTATAAAGGTCCGTTGTATGCCAGCGAACACTGTTACAACGTTGATCTCTCACCACCACTTTTCTCTCCCAGCCCTGCAATGTCGACCTTTGGCTCTATTTTCCGCGTCACCACCTACGGCGAAAGTCACTGCGCCTCTGTCGGTGCCATCATCGATGGATGTCCTCCGGTACGACTCATATGCTTCGTCCGCGATCGTCCGCCTGACCAGTCCCAGGGTCTTGAATTATCTGCTGCAGACGTTCAAGTCCAGCTAAGCAGAAGAAGGCCCGGTCAGAGCAATCTGACTACACCTGCAAGTGTCCAATCATAGCTTCGTCTTCCTCGTCTCACATCCCATTGACACAGAGAGACGAAAAGGATCTGGTACAGATCCAGTCCGGAATCGAGCACGGGGTTACTCTCGGAACACCTATCGGACTCTTAGTCAGAAATGAGGATCAACGCCCAAAAGACTACTCCGAAACAGACCTCTACCCCCGACCCAGTCACGCAGACTATACTTACCTCGAAAAGTATGGGGTCAAGGCAAGCAGCGGAGGTGGGCGAAGCAGTGCTCGCGAGACCATCGGTAAGCCCGATCTTCCGCCGCCCAGCCCCACTCCTCACAGGATGGCTTGAACAGGTCGTGTTGCCGCTGGCGCAATCGCCGAAAGGTACCTCAAACAGGTTTACGGCATTGAAATAGTCGCATTCGTCTCGTCTGTCGGCAAGATTCATTTACCATCGAATGTCATACCGCCTTCTATGACTCCCGATGGCGATAATGACAACGACGACGTAGAAGACACCTTCTCCCCCGAATTCCGCCAGCTTCTGTCGACCATTACGCGTGAAGAAGTCGACAAACACCCCACGCGTTGCCCGCATCCAGAAACAGCCGAACGTATGACCAAGGTGGGCCTATACTGCGTTCTCGATTGCCCAATCTTACCTCATTGCTTCCTTCCCGACCGGTCAGCGCATTATCCGTGCCAAGGAAGCTCAAGATTCCATTGGAGGCACAGTAACCTGTGTTATCCGTAACGTCCCATCGGGCTTGGGAGAGCCCGTCTTCGACAAGTTCGAAGCCAAATTAGCTCATGCCATGCTCTCTATTCCCGCCACAAAGGCTTTCGAAGTCGGATCTGGATTCAAAGGGACCGAAATTCCTGGAAGTAAGCATAACGATCCCTTCGTGCTCAAAGATGGCAAGCTTGGTACCTCAACCAACTTGAGCGGAGGAGTCCAGGGCGGGATCACCAACGGCGAAGACATTTACTTCAGGCAAGTCAATTTTTGTTGTTACCTGACGAGGAAGTTCGTCTGAGGATCACCTGGCGCAGGATCGGGTTCAAATCTCCGGCCACCATTTCACAGGCGCAGAACACCGCTCAGTATGATGGAACTCCAGGGACATTGGCCGCCCGCGGCCGTCATGATCCTTGCGTCGTGCCTCGTGCTGTCCCCATCGTCGAAGGAATGGCGGCCATCGTTGTCATGGATCAACTTCTGATCCAGAACGCGCGCAAGACTGCAGCGAGCTTGCTTCCTCCCATCACAACCCTTCCTCCTACTATGATGATTCCTAAATATTGACCCGATCTACTTGTTTTGACTCTTTCAACAAGAGCGTACTTAAACGATCAAGCTGTTCCTTTTAGAGTGCGATATATATAAATCATAATGCAACATTGTGTATAGATGATATATGGATACAACGTTATGTCATACCGCGGTACAGGCTGGTACAGGTATAAGTAGTCACATGAAGTCAGGTACCCCAAAGACGTATCAATCCTCCTCCTCCTCCTCTAGCTCGCAGAAACAGCATAAGATGGGCTCTAGATGCCACCACCACCACTAGCGTCGAAAGGTCCATGAACGACCGGCTACCATTCGAGAGCGTGGACGACTTACATGCCGATTAAGCAACCTTCCTGGCCATTTCCCAAATGTCTCATTTATCAGCTGCTCTCTCCACCATCGCTCCCGCTCCCCATCGTCATTGCAACTATCACACACATGCCTCCCGACGTAATACCTAGTCCCGGGCGTCAGGAGGTGCGTGTATTCATCGGCATCGGCATCTAGAGACGTCCACGAAGACCGCCCACGTAGCCTTGGTGTATTCCCATCCCCGTTCCCGCTCGAATTCCTCTTTCCACCGTTCGCATTGTCATCTCGGCAGGGTGTGATTGGTGCAGCTTGCGACACTGAAAATTTCACTCTGCTTCCCAATGGGCCCCAACCATTGTCCCCCGTGTAGTGTGTCCGCAGTGGAGCAGAGATCGAAGAGGAGGGCGAACCAGAGATCGAAGACGCATTCGAGGAGAGCCCATCAGAGTGCCGCCAACGCCGACCCAGCCCTGCTGATATCCTCACACGAGACCGGAATCGTACGCGGGGACCTGTCCGATCGAGACCTGTCAAGATCGGTCCGTCACCCTGGACTTGGACGTGGTCAGCAAGCGAGACGACTCAGACATGTCATGCGTTGATTGTTTATGTACTCAGTATTGACATGGACAGGTGGAGTAATGACGATGAAAGGGGTGGACATGACATGATGGAACTCACGGATGCGACGATGCAATCTTGGACGGCAGAATGCGCATCTGGTCCCGCTGACGTTCCCTCTAGATCATTCTCGCTTTCGAGATCTGGTATATGGCGGTAGTTTGCATGTGGATCACAGTAGGAAGTTCCATTGGCAGTCAACGTCACTTCGAGCTTATCCTTGGCGTTGTCCACAAATTTCCCACTAACACCTACGAGCCTCATGAGCTTCCACATGGTGTTGCTGGCCAAATCGAGGCCTTGGGTTTATCAAACGCACCTCGAGGTGGAGATTGAGCCTGTGAATGACTCATATACAGTATGTTCCTTAGGAGAAAGGTCCGGTAGGTCCGGTGAGCTGGGGTTTATTGATAAGGGGATAGTGCTGGAGGAACAACGGCGCAGCAAGTCAGTGTTCAGTGCGGGCGCGGGTGCTGTTTCAAGTGTACCGTGTCACGAGTGTGGACAATTGCATTTCCCATGGTTACACGTACTCACACGCCGGTCAGGCTGTCCCTGGTCCCAATAGTCCCAATTTAATCGCTGGCGTCCGATACGCAACCATTTGGAAAAGTTCAGTGGCTGTTCTAGATTGACACCGTTATTAGGTTGAAGAGTCACGACGGTCGGATCCTGCCAGTGGGATTTACTCGCGGTCCTTCGGAAGAAGGCAACCTGTGCCACACCATCAGAAGCTTCGATAGACTGGCATCAGGACGTGTCAAACAATGATGAGACCAAGTCCATCACTTCCTTTTCGCTACTCGGGACACTGCCCGAGTCAGCGAGGTCGGGCAAACTCGACTTTCACAAACCATCTAGTACTAGTAAAAATATCATCGCAACCACTCAGGCCGAGTTTAATCAGATTTGTCAATACTCTTTGCATAAACTTTCGTGTTGTTCAGGGGCACAACTTAAAAGGTCAAGCTCAAGGGCGGGTACAGTGTGAACTCTGTGGAGGTGCGGAGGCAACGTACTAGTGTGGCGGCCTCCGAGTTGCCACTAGACCATCCTCGACGGTGTCAGGACTCAATGTCATGCTTAGGAACATAGCATTTCGAGACTACACAGATTAGCCTAGAAAAAACGTGATGAGGAAGAGACGCCGTGTCCTGCAAATGTGGTCGGCGGAACTTCGCCACTTGTAAAATGGAATCGACACGTGAATTGCCGCCGGGTTTGAGTGTATGGATCTCGCGTGCACGAGCGCGGTTAAATGATGGGAACAACCAAAGGGAGCCGGGGCCAGACGATGCAGCGAGCGATGGTGGGAAGACAGGCGCGAAAAGATGAAATCAGATGGAATGCGGGCCGCGGCTTCAGCTGTCAATTAAGTAACTCGGTGGTGGGCGAGAAAGGCACCGCGAACCGTCGACATTGTGGAAGCGGAACAAAGGGTGAAGACAGGGTGCCTTGCAGAACTTCGCGTCTCCCCACGACACCGGAGCCCAAAAAAATCAACTTTCCCTGGGTGCCAGAGTGGTGATGAAAATACCCGCTTTCGAACGAGGCAAAGTGCAACGGCACAAGTATGAAATATATCAACGGGCACAGCACCTGTTCGACAGTGGAGACTCAATCATCGGGACCGTTGCCTCTCAGTCAGTTTGGCAAGCCTCGGACCAATGATCCTAGATGGATCGCGGGAGAAACATCTTTAACGTGAACAGCAAGTAAAGGGTGAAGAGGATTGTTATGCCAGGATCTTTGTAAGTGCGTGCCTAACCACCCCCGCATCATACCGAGGACCCTGATCCTCACCGCCTTCGACATTACCCTTGACCATGATGGCCTTGACACCTAACGCCTGTAAGATGGACAAAAGTAAAAAGCGACTGTAACGATGGCGCATGATGGAGTACAAACTCACTGTCAGAGCCGTCACGTCTACCTTGATAGATGTTCCCTCCAGCCAGACGAGATGAGTAATGAACGCCGAGATTGGGTAAACTGTTCTTGCATTCCCGAGGCCGTAGGATGGCTTTTGGTAATCGGAGTTAAGTACCCCCACAATAGCTCTGGGGCAGCGTGAGATTGAGGAGCCGTATGCTTGGACTGGAGAGTAATCGTACTTACTTGACATAGTCTATGGCGGTGTAGCCGTCCGTTTCCCTGTCATTCCTTCCATTTACTGTCGGAAATCAGAAACGAAAATATACGGATCCCGGAGGCGTATCATTGCTCACACAGAAGGATTTTAGCCCGCAAAAGGCTAGATCTTGCAATTGCAGTTGCCACACCGCGAAGAGCCAAGCATGGAATGACACTGATTGTGACCACGCGTCATTCAGGATCATCAATCGAACGTGGAGCTTACCTTGTCCAGAGAGAACCACAGGAATAGACCAATGCCTCGGATGTCGCAAGTGTCTTGATGAACTCAGGGTTTGGCGTGGGATGTACCTCATGGCCATACGCATTGATGTAATACAACCCTATCTCGATGCTGTGGGCCTGTTCCAAACTAACGAGATCTAACCAGCGATCTACCCACTGTATATTTTGGCTTCTAATGGTTCATAACCGCGGTCTTTGTCCATTTGGCTATACATGATGTTAGATCTGTGGGGAATGCTTTCACCCATGCCATCCACGGGGGAAAATGCAACCATCTCGGGACTATCTTCCTCGAATGATGACGAGGGATTTACGGGATGGGATATTTCGCACTGTCCGACGAGCCTGATTCCATTTTCCTATCGGAAAGCGTTGCCATGCGTGCATTATCCCGGTTCGAGCATGAGACTTACGAGTTCCGCAGCAATAGTTACCGTGTGGTTGGTCACTATTACCGGTATTATATTCGCCTTCACATGGCCTGTCAATCAATGGCAGCGCCACATTCCCGAGGTGAGACATACCTGACTGTTGGTGATGGATGCGAACAGGAATATAGCAGATGGCAAGGACCGAAAGAAGGTCTGAGCACCAGAAATAAAATAATTTCCGATGCTGAAAAAAAATCATTCAGCCAAATGCTTCCATGGATTAGCTTAGTATTACCTTCCATTCAAAAATGAAAAGTTTTTATGAGCACGCTTGAGAACTTCATTCTCAAAGTAGACGAGAAAACCTAGTCCCAGAGAGTTCATGCGTTCTGTTGACTTGTGCATATACGTCATGAAGCAGCCAAGACGGACCTCGGATAGTCTCTTTGCGGTCGTTGGGAATCCCCGACCACAGAGGACTGTGTCCTTCGATGATGTCTCTCCACTCCTCACGAGCTTCGCGTTCGGAAACGTTCGCGGGTAATCTGTATGAAAGAAGCGAGTGCACGGCACCGAGGGTCGAGTTTTGGGGTGCTGGCGGTATCATACGAACAAGTCTGGAACGAATGTCACCTGGTACGCTTCGAGTCAGTAACCCACGAGGATGATCAGTTGAAGAAACCCGAAGTTGGCATACCAATGGATGGACCCCCAAGGACACGAATAATCTCGCTAGACGAACCCCCGTCGTCCGAAACGGGGAGTACAAAACACGCATTATCGAACGCGGAGCAGATAGCATTTCCACCAGAACCGCCAGATATCACCGTAATCTTGGGGGATGACTCCGGTGTATCTGCAGCCGTTTGGACGCTCAGGATTCTAGGGTGGAGATCAAAGTTGTTGCTGCTGCTTTCCCGAGGCGCCAGTGGCTGCGGACTAGGATTCGCAGGCTGAACCGGAAGATCGAACACCGACGAGCTGGGGCTATCATCAAGACGATTGCCTTGCACTCCAGGATAGAGCAGTGCGTAGTCCATGGGTATTCCGAATTATGCTGAGAAGTTCAAGTTTAAGTTAATGGCACATTGTTTGCCGGAGTCGGCCAGTTTTTTCTCCGAGTCGGGCCAGACATGGCGATAGTGGCAGGACAAAAACTCATGCGTCAGGAAAATAACGCTTTCAGCAACATGGGATCCAATCAACAACTTGCCTCATAAAATGGTCTTATGCGAACCAGAAGCGCTAGCCGTAGTTGCAATTCTCAGGATTATCTCTTCAGTGACCTTCTAAACTTGAAAGACTACGGGACGAAAAACTGCCACTATGACTCGCGACTTCCGCGTCCTCCCCGGATTCTATCAGGCCTTATTTCTCTACCTGGAACGTCGTCTGTTTTCTCCCCAGTCTATGTTGAACATGCGCACAACTAACGCGTCACGGTAGTGTTGACGCTCTACCCTGCCTTGGTATGCTTCTTCTCCGGAGCAAAATGGTTCCATGCCCAGTTCGTCCCTGGGGGAGCACCGTCTGGGGCACTGGACGCGAGAACGACGGTAGCGATATGGCAGCTCGTCAACTGTATCGCCTTCATCCTCTAACCCAAGCATGCATACTTACTATTCGGTTCACTTATAGGCTACGGGTTGGTTGCATTAATATCTTCGCTCGTCTTTCGAGCGATCCGGGACGCACTACCTGACAATCTTGAAGCTCAAGGACGTATCTTGGGCGCGAATATGATTGCGCTCGCCTTTGGAGATGTGAGTACCATGTATCTCCATGCAGAGTTTTCTTTGGACTGACAACGATGCTGCCAGATAACGCAGTAAGTTGTTGCGCATGCCCCATATCCACTGCTATGCTGACAACGATGCAGCACGATAATTTCGTGGGCTGGCCTGCCAGAAGAATCGCGATATTCGTTCGGATCGTGGAATGCGATGATCCAAGGCAACATCATGTTTCCCATCTTTCTTTTCAGCGTGAGGTAAGGGATCTGTCTCTCGGGATTGTCCATAGTTTAACACCTCCATCAGGATGGCCTGGTTTGCTGGTATTGGACGACAGAGTTATTACTACGGAAAGGTGACCCCAAAGAACCAAAAGTCGACCTGAGAGTGGGGTCGTTGCCATGAAACCATATCAGCGTGCCCGAAGTCGGAACGTCTCGGTTTTGGGAGACGTCATTGACCTAATTAACGGGTAGAGGTTATAATTTAGATACCCGATCTCTCTACCGTGCGCTGCGAGCAAATCCGTGTGGTGCTCCTTGACGTTTCATGACCCCAACATTTGCTAGGGGAATTTGTTTTAAGCCAAGCGTGAGTGGAACGGAAAGTTGCATTTACCTGGCCGTCTCTCCCAACCTTTTTTCTTGGCCTTGACAAGCGCTTGCTTGCCTTTCATAGCCAGGCTTTGGTCCACGAATCTGCGAGCGCGTGCAGACGGGACACTTCGTGCTGTGGCTTGTGATCGTGGATCTGATGGCCGGGGTAACGTGCGGATGGTACGACCACTGAACCTGGAGTAAGTGCCCCGGAAAGAACCGAGGAGGTACGACGTACCCAATCAATAGATCCTTTGGACGCGCGATGGATTTTCGCCGTCGTTTCTTGACCGTTTGCTGTTGAGTCACTTCTACGCTTTTCTTGGGGGCTGGTTTCGAATTTTGGGAGGTAAAAGCAGCTACGAATAAGTCGTCCGCAAGATAGTCTGCTTTCCTGCCAGGTCTATAGATAATCGGTTCTTGGAGCGAAGTCGTGTCCTTGTCTTCATCCATTTCCTCATCATCGGTTGGAGCCTCCGAGTCTATCGCATCACTTTCTCCTTGCGACATGCTGGCGTCTTCATCGTCTTCAGCTTGCGCAAAGGAAGAGTCCGAACCCGATGCCATGTCGTCCCCTAAATCCATCCCTTTTCCAAATCCCATGAACTCACCATCGTGATCGTCGTCGTCATCTCCTTCGTCACTCTCTATCTCGCCTGCCGCATTCCGCATAGCTCTCAGCATCCTCGCTTCTACATCGTCGTCGTCATCACCTCTATCCTCCCCACTTTCTCCACCGTCCTCTTCCACCAACGCCTGGTCTATGAATCTGACCCCCTTCATTTTCTCAGTCGTCTTTCCACCCTTGGTCACACGCGTTCTTTCTTTCAATTTTTGATCCCTTTCCCGATTACGCGCCTTCCTGCGTGCCTTTTCTTCGGCCTCAAAGTCGTGCAGGGCTTGCTGATTACGTTTCGCGTCGGCTTTGGACATCGAGTGAGATACGACTTCAGGGGCGTCATCGTCGCTTGATGCGTCCTGTATTTTTCGCATTTTGCGTACCATCGCAACGTCTCGGCGGAAGTGAAAGTGAGAGTAAAAGAGTGTGAGTCACGTGAGTCGTACTGTGTTTGTCGACAGCGTCGAACTCTACCTTTGCTTTTACTACAGATGTGACAACCAGACCCGTCAGTCTAATCCGATCGAACAGATGGGATCACAGGCAATACAATCGTCTCAAAACCGTATCAGGTGTGTCGTGTGTTATATACACGGACTGCTTTCAAAACATTGTTCGAGCCCATACTACATTTGCATAGCTTGCAAAGCGCAAGTTTCGACTCGGATGATGTCAGATTTGGGGTACACGTTTACTTGATAGATGAAATGCATATAATCAAAAGGAGCTCATGCTTTACTCTTCTCCTCTCACGACGACATAATTCACCCCCACAAGCTTGAGACCATACTGTTCCGCAAAACTCGCCGCATTCCACTTTGCTCGGTCCTTGGATCCGCTCTTGTATTCTTGCGCATGTGTGGGGATGACAAAGTCTACGCTCGGTTCTTGGTAGAGCAGGAACACTGTCGACGAGAGAGCAGCAGTCAGTGACTGAAACCATGACTCGACGCGTCGGCACGCTGGAGATTTACCGTAACGATGAGGTCCTGTGCCGCGAGGTGGGGCCGGCGGGTAGTAAGGCGTCGTCGCCGGTCTTGTCACGCGCGCACTCAGGTCTCCCGTATCGAGTGCAGTCAACGCAGGCGCCTTGAGACCCGTCACCTATTACAACCACGCACATGGACGAGTCAGCACGAGACGCCTCATGCGCGCACGAGTTCGACTTACCACCCAATGGCGCCATTGCCCCATCTTGGGATCGCTCCTTGACGGCGCGTCCGGGTCGGTCATGACGAGCGTATACCCGATGTCAGTCGCCGCTGCAAACGACTGCATCGGGGTGAACGACACCGCGGGTTCGTCGGCCGTATCGATCGTCGTCAACGTGTTGCCCAGCATGGCTTCCTTCTCAGTAGGCCATCTCACGACGAGAAGCGCTTCGGGGATGAAAGGGGTCTTCGAGTTGGCAGGGATCACGTCGGGGATAATGCCCGCCTGCTGGACGCCGGTCGCAACTGCGGTAAGGGGATCGAGAAGCGGCATCATGTGTGTTGTGGGTGAACGTTAGAAATGGGCGTTAGGGGTGAAGCTTGAAGTTGCGCCTGTGTACAGGGGCGAATTTCCAATGACGACAGCGGCAGTGACATGGGCGTTGTGGGCTCGCTCAGTGAGGTCTGAAGCCACGGACTTACACCAGGATAGCTCTAACATTATGCATTGACAACAGCCTAGGTGCAGTTATCACAACGTCCCTAGATAAACAGGGCGAGTCGACTCGCAAGCGCACGACAAGATACTTCATCTATGATAAACACGACATCTCACTCGTACAATTCGTTCACTATTCCATAAACTGCCCACAACCGTCAGTGAACGTCGAGGAATTGACAGGAAAAGAAGACACTCACCGCCTCAGCAGCAGGCTCTGAAACATCAGATTTGGTTCCGACGCGCTTCGCTTCCGTCGAGCTGATTAAACTCATGTGACGCCCCAACTTTTGCAACTCTGTCCAAAAGTCTTTGTTTCCGTTCTTGCCCGTGCAATCCTGCTTGAGTCCTCTCAAAATCCTGTGCAACCGACAAGTCCCGATCACAAAAAAAGCCAGTGGTTGAGTAATGTACCAACTCACCCGTTCCACGCGTCTATCTCGTCCTCCTGCGCACCACAGGATCAATCGAGCGAGCCACATACAAACCAAGACACGCACTCACCTTCAAACATGCCTCGCGCAACTCTTCCAAACATTCCACCATCTCGTCTTTCCGCCGACTCGCAAACGGCCGCCCAACAATCTCTCTCACCACGACCCCGAGATCCTCGACTGCCTTAGTCACCACGTCACCTTGCTTGAGGTTCTGGCGAAAGTCCCTAAGAGGATAGGCATTCCCAATAATCCGCCCCGGTGCTCGCTGTACATCAGGTTCTGGCTCGGGGGAAGCCGTCGGGGTAGGCAATCCAGGCGCACTTGGTTTCGGTTTCGACTCCAACAAGAGTTCCCCGTCCGACTCTGACTCCGTCTCCGAGTCGTCATCCGTCACTTTTTTCTTCCCAGCACGAGCGGGAGAAACAACGGCCTGTGATTTTGAAGGGGATGCGACATCGGGGCGTTTTCGAGCGGGACCCTTTTGATCGAGGAGAATCATGTCCTCGTCTTGGTCTTGTGCGTGCACATGGCCATCCTTGCGTGCCTTTGGAGCTCTCTTGGGAACTAAAGAAAGAACCATTCAATCAGAAAAATAACGTCAACGCAAGAATACGTTGATACGTGCCTTCCTTGACCTGGAAAGCGGCCTTGCACTCCTCCAGGGCTTGTTTCGCAGTCTTGAGCACGCGTTTCGGAGGGTCAAAGTATTTGGTAAGCTCAGGGTGCGGTAGCGGAAGAGGGTGGGCCATGATGTCAGATACCACCGCAGAGTGAAACTGGGCTTGCTTCGTGCGGTGAATTGCTGGGTTATACGAGAGCCGTGTGTCGAACCAAGCCTGACGAGCTCTGGAGGAACCCATCTGAGCCCCGTGGCATGTAACTCGGATTGTTATGACGTACCCAGTTTCATTTTTGTCCCCTGCCTCCATGAGGTCCATGGCATCCACGAAGTTGTCCATGGCTTCAAGTTGCTCTTCTGTTGGAATATAAGGATGTTTTGTGATTTTTTCGCCCGACCTTGAGACAAGGGCAGTGAGCGAAGGAAAGGTATAGTGTCTGATATCGTCCGCGAAGGGCATCTATATAGGGTCGTCCATCACTATTCCGATCGTGCAAGGGAGAAAGGGATATACCTGCACCCATAACAGTACATCCACGTTCGGCCATACTATAGGCGAGAGAATACCCATCTTTGGGTCCCCACCTTCACTCCTTACCATTCGTGCAATTGCCAAGACACCCTTCTCATACATGGCTTGAACAATGGACGAGAACGCTAGTTGATCGGCCACAGAGGAGGGGGAAGCATAGACATAAGAAATCTCACTCATGGGATACGAACGATTCAACTAGAAAACCAATCCAATAAAACGGGAAACCAGAAAATAAAGGAGACGCACGTTCTTCTTCTGGAAAAAACCACATATCTCGATCCCCTTCTTGGTGTTCAACCGCTCAAATTGCCCATCGGGACACGGAACGTAGGTGGACCCATATTTGAACCCTTTGACAAGCTGCTCCTTTTCCACTTTTTCGAGGCGAGTTTCCTCCTCCGAAACGGTCTTCTCTTCGTCGACATCCATCGACACATCCTCGGTAGTTGGCCCCTTCTCTTCTTCTTCCTCTTCAGTGGACCTGTCAATGACATATTCGGTGCGTCTTTTCACCTCCTTGAAAACAGCCTTTCCCTCTTCGTCAATCGGAACATCCTCATCCTCAACGTTATCCTTCTTGAAAAACTTTGTCCACGACGCCGCTCTGGCCAAGCTGGTGCACTTTGCGGTACGCACATTTATCTCGATAGCCTCATTCTCCCGTACCTCGACGTCTCCTAGGCGCAGTGTCGTCGAGAGGAGCGCAGACTTGGTTTCTTTGATGTGGGGAAAATTGATTGTGAGGAGCGCGTGTTCGAGTGATCCGAGAAGCCCAAGGCCATCTGGCAAGGCTGATACGAGGCGGGCATAGAAGCTTTCATTCACGCGCTACAAAAAGGGCGTCGATATAAAATACGGCTAGATGTTGTTGCCTACCTTTATGGCGGGTTTGTCTTCTTCGTGATAGTCAAGCTCTTCGTCATCAAAATCGACACCACTATAAAGTGTCAACGTTTGGTTGGTGCGAGAATGTCGGAGTGACAAGCAAGGCTCTGGCGTCGAAACGTTTTTCACTCACACGACGGTCAATAGAATGTTCAAGCTCGACATTTTCTTCACGATTGCTTCCCATTCTTCGATTTCCATCGGAGACTCGCCATCGGTAACCAAGACTATTTTTCGTGTCCAAGTACGCTTTTTTTCCAGATAAATATCCTGTGTCTCGATACCAACGATCAAGGCGTCAATTGCTGGTAGCATGTCATTGAGGATGGACGCGTGAGGGAGACGACAGCAAGCTTACGGTCCCCCGCCGTCTCTGATGCCCGAAGCTCGTCCAGCTTGGCGAGTGTGGCTGCATTTGGTTGCCCAATGGGAACATATTCTGAAACATGTTCGTAGCCTCCGTTCTTGTCGTTGACGATGTTGTCGGTTTCTGTTCACAAACGCATGTCATTTTTTTTCGCAAACACACAATGAGTTGCTTATTTCCGTAAACGAGGGGAGATAAAGGGAATACACACCCTCAGCGCCAAAAGTAATAACGCCACATTGATCCGTCTTTCGCCCATTGAATATCTGGTACCACGGCAACTATGAGCAGGGCAAGAGTCTAAAGAAACGAAAAGATACCATCTCCTGGATCTTCATCTTGACGAACTGAAGGGACCATTCCAACTTTGTCATCTCGACACTCTTGGTCTCTCCCTTGGGACCGTCAGGAAGCTCCACTGTTCTGGAGGCTCCCATGGAAGGAGAAAGGTCGACGAGGAACATAGTGACCGTGTACTTGGGCAAAATGCATCAGTTTCGAATATGTACGCGTTAGCAAAGAAGAGGTCCTACACCGGCTCGTTCTGCAGGCATGGTGTTGTTGTTGTTGTTGGAGAAGAGTCAGGAGAAGTACACCGCCACAGAAACACGTCGCGCCAATAAAAGTCACATGATACGCGTGACTCGCGTTGACAAAGAAACTGTTGATACAGGCTTCGAGTAAACTAGAGTTCTATTACGCTTCTGGATGACCTTTGCTCAGAACTATGACAAGGTTTAGATCACAGAAACCCTGCAACTAGTACATGAGAAGAAATGGATCAAGTTCAATACATGCACAAGGCAAATGAGAAGTGGGCATAATTTTGTAAATCAAAGTGGTTCCTGTTCTTGACCTCCACTATACTTGGTGCTGCACCTGCCAGGGGCTTGGATATCCTCAGCTGCCAGCACAATAATGGAGAGTGGCACGGCATCGGTAAGCATGCTCCTATAAACATTGCCGCCATGCCACATATACCTTGCTTCACTGGATGAAACTGTCTTGAGGAGCAGCTGGACTGAGGGACAGTGTGGCCATATAACGAGTAATGGCAGTGTCGTGTCATTTGCTTTTCTCAGCACTGCACTGCAAGTCTTGGAAGCAGAAGAAACCGGAGAATGAAGAGGACGCACGTTATTCCTCTGGAAGACTCTACATATCTCGACGCCCTTGTTAGCGTTCAACCGCTCAAATTTCCCAACACAGAGTGGGTAGAAAATAAAGGGAATACACACCTTAAACGACGAAAAGAATGCCACATTAATTCGTCTGACGCTCATTGAATACTTAGCACCACAGCGAACATGAGATTCGACAGAAGAGGAGTACACCATCTTCTGAATCTTCATCTTGACGAACTCACCTTTGTCAGGTCGACGCTTCTAGTCTCTCCCTTGGGCCCATGGAAGGAGAAAGAACATGGTGACCGTGTACTTGGACACAATGCATCAGTTGCGAGTATATGCGCATTAGCAAAGGAGCGGCCCTACACCAGCTCGTTCTGTGTTAATAGTCAAGAAGAGCACACCGCTACAATAAAGGTCACATGACACGCGTGACTCGCGTCGACAAGATATTGATACAGGCTTTGAGTAAAACTAGAGTGATTCATGCTCTATTACGCTTCCTTTGGGGCTGTTTCGAAGCAGCGTCTGCCGTTGGTCTGTTGATACAATAAGACAATGCAGAGGAAACGAAAGAAGAGGACATACTTGCGATTCCTAAGCTTGGGTCCATCATACGGCGATTCGTCAACGTCCATACCATCGACACTGTTCTGGGGGTGTGTCATTCGCCTCCCTCCCTTTCCATCCTTGTGACGATCCTGGACCTCTTTCAGGTTCGCCTGATATGCCCTTTCATGCTCCTCGTTCTCCGCTTGCACTGTGGCATTGTAGGTTGCCGCTTCCATGAGCTTCTGATCGAGCTCTGACAACACGGTCGCCGTCGTCGTTGCCCTGAATCGTACATGAAGCGGGACTCAATCGACAAGGGCGGTGTCACGCACCAGTTCTGCAGTGCCTGCAGCAAGTGCTCGAGCTTACCTGGCTCCAAATCCCTTCCCATCGTGTACTCGATCTCGAGCTGCTGCTCCTTTTGATCGAGTTTTCCGCGGAGGACGTCGAGGTAAATGGCGTCGATGATGAGATCCTCGAGTTCCCTGATAGTGTCTATCTGCAGCTCTTGCAGCAGCACCGAGTAGGGTAGGATCTGTGAACATCTCAGCAAACGGAAAGGGGCATCAGTGGTCAGGGTCGCACATGACGTTCAGTCGCAAGCGTGACTATCGTAAGATACTTTAGTTTTGTGATCTGGGCCTGATTGAGGGGTGGAAGGGCGTCCTTATGTTCTGCGATCGGAAGCGTCAATGGTGATCAACACACGACATGATGTAACCGACCTAGATAGTCCCTGAATGTGCGGTACGAGAAGAGCTGCAAGAGTGAGAAAAAGGGGGCATGTTGCTCGCTGGTGGCTAGCTGATGTCGGATGGTCAGTGTTAGTACGGGATGTGTGATCAGACGTGCCTCTTGGATGTTTGGTAGCTCGAGAAGTTCTGCAAAGACGAATATGCCGGGTGCAGAGGTGGCATCCTGGATGAGCTTTGCTGCTGCCGCGCCTTTGGCTGATTTCGATATGAGAAGAAACGGTTCAAGACTGGCCATGATGAGTGTTTAGAGTCAACGTGATTGGTTGCTTGTTGTCCTTCTCAGCCCCACGCAGGGCACATTTATACTCGCGACATCGCACTCACAGTGACTGTCATGTCTGTAGACGACCTCTCCGCCGTCGACCCTGCCATCCGCGTCCACGTCTCCCCCTCCCAGGCGTCCTACTTTGCCGGCGAACAATTCTCCGTCACCATTACGTTTGTCAACACCCGGACGCCAGAGTCACCAAAGACCAAGAACTCGCATAGACGGGGTGTCCATTCCATCAGCTCTGCACCCCTCGCGAGACCCCCCACATCACCAGGCATCCCCCGTCCAACCGCCCTCCCTCCTGTCGCCGCTCCTGTCAACAATGCCCCTGCGCGGAAGAGACTGATCGGCCAAGTGCCCAGCAAGACGGTCCTAGAGCAGAAGCGGCAATCTCTCCTTGAAAAGTCGAGGTCCCTCTCTATCGACATCCCCACTTCCGACGTCCCAAAGGCCAGCGACTGTGCCGACGACAGCGCGTCGCGGTATGTGCGCGCTTACAACGAATTCTCTAGCCCAGGTGCGTCCGTGTACATCCATCCATCCCGTTGCTCACACACCGTCCAGGACTCCCGACGAGCATATCCCCATTGACCCGCAGTCCCGACTTTCCGCTTCCCCCGCATCACCCTCATGCGCGCAAGCAGTCTGTGACGGATGTCCATATTCACCTGAACGAGGTGCAGCAATCCCCGCCTCCACCCCCGCCCGGCCTTGTTAGTTCATCTGGATCCACCTTTTCCCTCGCTCTTGACCCGATCGCGGAGACCCCAACTTCACCCTACCCAGGAACGCCTCTCCCAAGGTCCCCGTCCTTGACGGACTCGCTCGACCAAGGTTCCCTCAAGTCCACCGACCCCCCGCGTCCCCCTCAATCGCGCCGGCCACCTCAACTTGGCCTAGGACATGGACCCCCGCCCGCGAATGTCCAGTCAAAATCAACCCCTTCGCTCCGAAACGGCACGCTTATCAGCTCAAACGCAGAGCTAATCCTCTATTCTTATGCACAGCTCCTGGGTACCGTTTCCATCACCCCTCTCCCAGGCGTCGCCATGATCCCCGATCAAGCACAAACGTTGGCCGCGCTACGGCTAAAACTGTCGAAGCGCACGGCTGTCGGCGGTGGGAGCATGGACATTACATCGCATCAACGCATACAAGAGCGCCGGCGCTCGCACAGCCGCTCCGCGTCATTTACGAGCAGCTTCTTTTCCCTTCTCTCGCCGTCCGCCTATTCTGCGCCGTCGTCTCCTTTGCCTTCTTCCCAGTCATGGGCGCCGGGACGGTCTCGCACGCCCTCCGTGTCCTCCCCGTCCACACCGGTGAATGGGCAACAGAATGGTGCTGGCCTCGGGTTGACCAACGGAGGGGTGGAAGAGAACATTGACCCTGAGGAGCCACTTCCCACATTGAGCGTGCAGCCAGCCATGCTTGCCGTAGACTTGATGCTCGGACCGGGTGAATCTCGTACATGTGAGCAAACTTTTTATTCACCACACATTGTTCTAACGACGCGGCAAGACACGTACACGGTCACGTTGCCGGACAATCTACCGCCGACGTTCCGAGGTCGTGCGCTCAAGTTTTCATATGAGCTCGTGATCGGCACGTGCCGTGCCAGTGGATCTGGGATGAGGTCATCGAGTAGCCTTGGACCCACGGGCGCAAACAGCATCAGTCGCGTGATGAAGGTTCCGATACGTGTGTACAATCACGTCGCGGGTAGGTCATTGCAATCCCTTTCTCGTCCAGCTCATTCACATCCCACAGTCGGAAAAGTGCCGAGACCGTACGACCTGTTATGGCCCGTGAGAAAGCGGACGCTCTCCATGGAGACAGCACCCAAAGTGGTGGATGGTGCTCCTAATGGAGCGACCAAGGCTGTGTCACGACGTGCGTGCAGAGTGCATGATCCATTTATGAAATTTAATATTGTATTCAGCCAATGGTGGTTCTCGTTCGTTGGATGATCTACGAGACTATGGGCAACGGTTGCTGAGCACGTTTCCGGGCCCTGACGCCACTGATGTTGGCCGCATAAAGGTGCCACTGGAAGCAATATCGCCGGTACAAGCCGATTTTGAACGAGAACGGGAGGGTGACGGTGGTGTTTTAACGGGATGCAGAGAAGCTGTCGAGCTTCTGACACGTAACCCAAAGAAGGGTAAGTAGGCTATTTCTTGATCGGATTGGAATGGAGGTTAACGACGGGCAGTGTCGTACGACGTGAACAAGGATGGAGTCAAAGTGGCGGTGCTCACGTTCACCAAATCGGCATATAGGCTTGGCGAAACGGTGTTAGGGGTTGTGGAGTTGAATGAACGGCAGGGTCGGTCAAAAGTCTTGTCTGTGAGTGTTGCGCCGCCGAATGTGGACCGATTGGCTGATGGCCGCAGTTGTCCGCGATGCTCGAATCTCAGGAAACACTACCGTCGCAACTAGCGTCCGCGGGTAATCTCCGGCATATGCGGCGAGTACACGCGGAACACCATGCTTCGATGGTGTCTTCGGTTCTGCGGACGACGTTTGCGCTCGATATACCGTCGGATGCGAGTCCGGCTTTCCAAGTGCAGCTGAGTGAAGCGGGTCATAAGACGTCGGCCTTTGCCGGTGGTCTACTTTGGCGGGTCCGATTGTCGTTGTTGGTTGCGGTGGCTGCGGAGACGTCACAGATGAGCGGGGATGGTGTCCGGCTGAAGCAGATGGGGCAGGATGGGCCAGCAGGGGAATGGGGGACGCCATACAAGGCGTATCCGTGTATTGCACCGAAAGAACGACCGAGAAAAGACGGCCCAGCGGTGCGGTCGTCCACGTGGACGCAATTCTTGGTGTCGTCTTTTCTGGGCTCGGGTGAGCGGGAGTACCACGACGGGGACGAAGAGGAGGAGGAGGAGGAAGCCAAGGGGGATGAGGAGGAGGCGTGGCGAGAGGTGCGAGTGGAGACGGTGGAGTGCGAGGTGCCGATCACGGTGTGGGCTGGCAATACGGCATTCAAGGCGATGGACGTTGTGTTTGATGTGTAGCTTAGAATGTACTGGTGACAACAGACACCAACACGACGACTTTGACCGGAAGCACTCGTCCATACCACCACCAGGATGCATTCGTTCAATACCACCTCTCGCGCCGTTCCCACACGAAGTTCCTCCTTCTCAAACCCACAAAACAACTTTGCCTCTGCCATGCGTGAGTCCAGATTCGCTTCTACCGTCGAGGACGACGAGTCGGAAGCCCTCTCCGATACCTACGACGAACACTACATGGGCCCACCCTCTGCCCGTGGCCGGTCTTATGCCTCCGATCTCACTCGCAGCAGGTCCCAGTCCCTCGCTGCAACAACCCGTCCTGGTCCAATAGCCAGCCCTTTTCAAAACCAGGGCCTTTGGTCCCAGTCTTCCTCTTTGCAGACAAACCCGCTTAATATCCCCTCCTCCCGCTACGGAGACATTAAACCACCTGGCAGCAGCCGGTATGGATCACTTGGAACTATGGGTAGATCACCCTTTGATTCCCACATTGGCGGTGCCAATGGCTATTCCAACAGACAGACAATCGATGCCTCAAACATGAGCCCGTTTGTCCGTGACGTGGGTCAGATCCTCTTGGATGACGGTTCTGCCCTCCGCCAACTCTGGGCCGGCATGAACCCCCCAAAGGATGAAAACGGCGGTGGTGGAAGTGGCACAACCAGCCGTCGGCATAGTGTCTCTGTCGTCCTGCCACGCAGACCCGTCGTCGGCTTCAATGCTCCGGGAACAGACCACCACGACGAGTCTCGTCCAAACGTCTTCCACCCCCCGACATTTGGCGGCCGTGGTGGTCTCATGCTCTCCGACGACGATCTCGCTGCAGATCTCGGCTCCCTCACCCTCAAGGACGGTCCTGGCCCTTCCTCGTCCACCCATCCCCCAAGCCAACCCTCGTCCCTTCCCATATATGCCCCCATGTCCCGCAGCCCGCCCTCTGCCGATCGCCTTTCTCCTTACAAGTCCATGAACCTCAACATTCCCAGCGGTACCTCCTTTGCTTCCAATCGTCAACACTTTGGTTCCCCCAGCGACAGCGGCTTGTCTGCCGGTGCAAGTCCTCCTCGCAGCCACTTTGAACAACAGCTCATCGACGCTAAAGCCCAGTTCCTGGGCACTGGCAACGGCGCCGCCTCCCAGCAGCAGACCCTCACTGCCCGCTTCATCCCCGGACAAGGCATTCAGTACTTGCCCTCCCACGGATCATCCTTCAATCGCTCAACGTCGACCAACATCCCCTCCCCGCTCTCTCCGACCAGCTCGCGTTCCATTCAGCCACAGCAAGCCCCGTTCTACCCCCAACAGATCCAGCGGCGCACCTCCGATGCTCCGCAACCCAGCCTCAACGAGCTCGGCAAGGGTGTTCCCCTCTCGTCCGTCCCTGCATCGTGGCCGCTGTACATTGTTGAGTTCAAGGCTGGCCGTACAGATCTGTTCTACCTCACAGACCTCAGTCTGGACATTCGCGTCGGTGACCTCGTCATCGTGGAGGCAGATCGGGGCAAAGACTTGGGCAAGGTCGTCAACGACACCATCACCCTCGAGGAAGTCGAGGCGTTCCAGCGGGAGCAAAAGGACCGCGTGGGTTATGGCGACAGCGCACCACTCAGTCCCGGTGGTCAGCAGGGCAGTGTGGGTTCAAAGAAGGAGATTAATCCAAAGATGATATATGGCAAAGCCCAACCCCACGATACACAGTACGTAGCGCGACGTGTCACTCTTGGGGTCTTGCTCATCTCGTGTAGACATCTCGTCACCAAGATACAGGACGAAATGAAGGCACTTCAGCTGTGTCAAAGCAAAGTGCGACAAAAGAAATTACCGATGGAAGTCATAGATGCAGAATATCAATGGTGCGCTCCCATTGTATCGCTGCGTGTGTGCACTCACAATGTGCAGGGACCGACGAAAACTGACCTTTTACTTTGTTGCGGAAAAACGCATCGATTTCCGAGAGCTTGTGCGAGAATTGTTCCGGTGCGCCTCACTCGTCTTTGAACGCTCTTGATCTCACGTTGTTTCTAGTCTGTATAAAACCCGGATTTGGATGGCGTCTCTTCAAGGACCTGGTGGATACGAACAGTAGCAGCTGCGCGTGCTGTTACTCTAACCCAAACTGTAAAATAAACTGACTTGCGTGACATGGTATATCTTGACAGACTCGCGTTCTCTCACATGTTTCAATCTAGATATGCATTCTTTTTTTTTCAGCTACTTCCTCTGTGCTTCCTTGGATGCTCTCTAGCCCAGCCTAGACCTCCTGTAATTGTACCCGCCCATTATTTATTGCGGTCATTGTTCTCCTTTTCCATGTTTTGCCTTTTTACCATCTATCGGCTTTGTTCAACATTCCATGTGGCTCTCGCTTGCTGTTTTCTTTTTTTCCTCCCAGAATCCTGCAATGTCCTGATCACGATAGGAACGAAATTGGGGCTGGTTTACAGCACTTGTAATATTACTGTACAACATATATATCTGCCATTCCTGATGTGTGGACAGACCAAGGCAGACACATGATCATTGTCGGAACGCGTCGGGGCAAGGACGGCGATGAACGAACCGAGAACGCCCGCTCATTCCGATGCCGGGTCAGCTCGACTTGGATTGGCATCGGCCTCTGAGACTTTGCGTTCCGCAGTCACTAGTGCACGTCACGTTTTCTATCACGAGGAAGAGAAAAGGAAATGAAACGCACCCCAAGGTCGGCGGTCCATCGGACACTGCTGTTTCGACGCAGCCGTACCGAGCCACTTGAGCAAACAGTGCATATGAAAGATGTGGCTGCACTCGCCCCATACTGTCGCGCGTGTCCACATCAGCATCCGTATCACGCGCCGAGGTCGTCGAGATCGCACGCACTCAGTGGACAATCATCGCCCGGCATCTTGCACGACGGACAACAGCCTTCGTAGGGGACACGACAGATTCCACAGACGTCGCCTTCGTCGTCTGGATCGGTATTTCCGGTGTTCCAGCGCCATTGGGCGACGGCGCTCCAGTGTTTGATATGGACTTTCATTGCGATGAGGAGGACGCGTGCATTACTATAGGTGATACAGACGCGTCCACAAACGTAAACATGGTTAGCACGTGACCGGTCTAGTCACCGAACGGCGATGGACGTTTTGATGAACTCTCGCACTCGGTTACTTGCAGCTCGGCGTAAAGAAATGTCAAGCTGCAGCGTAAAGGATTATGCTCCAAGAGGACAAACATTGCACCATGTCGTCATCATATCCATTGACTGCGTGCACAGATCCCGGATCTACGCCGTACTCAATCGAGGGTCTTGAAATGGGCGTGCTGTGCGGGACAGTTTCCGTTGTACAGTTGCAGCCTGGTTGAATCGCAATCGGACTATGTTCATATCGTCACAGCGTACCTTGGCCCAAGCTTCCCAATAAGAACGACGTCTCTAGAAGGTGCAAGTATGGACGCAAGTATGTACCGAATCCCAGTAAAACCGATTACTGAAAACTATATTACTTTATTTCTGTCCGGTCCAGCCGCTCGCATACGTCATGTAAGTGTAGATCCCGCCACAAGGTGGCGAGCATTTATCCAAATGAGACAAACCTCACGCGCATGCTGCATGGTCCAGAACAAAAGAGTGAAACCCATTTGGACCAACATCGTGTATTTTTCTGAATGCCAATCGGCTACAGGGCACAAGGTGTGTACATGAGTTGTAAAGTTTCAATAACTGGATATGTCATTTCAGGGTTTTTCAGATGGAATGCAGCGGTATATTGGGTCCTCTGTCACTATGTTATGTAAAAGATACTTTGTTTCTGTCCCGGTGTTAATGTCGTCTAACTCGACCCCACGAGATATAGCTGACTTCTACGAAAATTGCGTACGGGAACATGTGCAAGTTTTGGTCCTGCAGGAGCATAGCCTCCCCACATTACAATATAATGGGTCCTGACATTCGCTTTTCGTTCCCCGTCGCCATCATTCGTCCTTTAGTTTGTTGTGAGTGATTCCTTCCAATTACCGTAATTTCTGGATGACCATTCACGATCACAGCTCAATCAACATGTTTTTTGAGATAGAATATTGTGGTACCATCGCCCGATGGCTCCCCAAGGACCCCGACGCCATCTGCAAGTTCCAGAGCAAGTTGCTTGTTCAACTTATCAAGAACGGTGCTTGTGCGCGAGCGCGTGACGTTGAGCAGCAGCTTTCTCCTGTCATTCTCGAGTTCAAGACACTCATCGAGGAAGACGCCGAGATACGAAGAGATTTCCACGAAATGTTTAAGCAAGTTCATCCTAACCTGGACCCTAACCAGCGCCCGGCAAGTGGTTAACCTGGTCGTTGACGTGTATATTCACCCTACTGTCATTACTTATGTGGTTAGATCACAAACTATATAGACCTCCTCGCTGTTCTCGATAGGACCATCACGGCAGCGCCAACGTACAGCTATACCAGCCCTCTCGTGAGTGGCGTCCCGATCTATGGCGTCCTGGCACCTTTTTGCAATACCGAGGCTGGCTACCGCGCGTTTACTAATCCGAAAGTAAATGCAATGTTCCACAAAATCTTTGACAAGTGGGCCGACTTCCTCATCTCTCCTGCCTCTCGCGATGTCTTGGTCTCCACAGAAGGTGGTTGGTTCAGTCCCGAAGCGCTCCAGGTACAGGCCGACCGCCTCGGGATGCCTTTTGAGCAGGCGTGGGTGTGCTACCCCGACCAGCCCCACATGGGCTTTGCGTCCTGGGACGACTTCTTCGGTAGACGTTTCAGAACAGGTATCCGCCCGACCTTTGCGCCCGACAAACCCGAGTTCATCAACGCCGCCTGCGAGGCGATCACGCACCGGATGGCCACCAATGTGCAAGCGACGGATGCGTTCTGGCTCAAGGCGATGCCCTATTCACTCAACGATATCCTCCACGCTGACCCGTTCACGCCCCAGTTTGTCGGCGGGACGGTCTTCCAGGCGATACTTAGCTCACTGGATTATCACCGTTGGCACAGTCCCGTCGACGGACGTGTCGTCCGGACGTATATTGTCCCCGGCACGTACTACGCCGCACGTCTGGACGATGATCCGGACCCGGACGTCATCTCCCGTTCGCAAGCTTTTGTCACCGCCATCGCTACGCGGGCGATCATCTTTATCGAGTCGGACAACCCCGATATCGGGCTCATGTGCTTCGTCGGGGTTGGTCTGGGGGAAGTCTCCACAACCAGGGTGGCGGTCAAGGAAGGGGATCGGATCAAAAAGGGAGACGAGATCGGGTCGTTTCACTTTGGCGGGTCGACGTACTTGCTGCTATTCCGTCCGCAGACCAAGTTGACGCTGTTGCCTGGTCCGGAGGATTCGGGTATGGCGAGGAAGGTTGGCACGTTATTGTTCCGTGTGGACAACGATCGACTCGCTGGTTAGCTTGGCGACGGGCGGAATGATGGGCAGCTAGGGACGATTTGTGGACTCGGTCCGCGCAGTTATAACTACATACTACTCATTTTTGTTGGCATGGCAGGAACAAACCCTACGTTGCGAATGCAAACCAACTTCATAATTTCCTTGGCATGGTCCCCCCTGCTAGCCTCTCGTGTCAGGTTGAACCTGGTTCAATCGTATTCTTAGGGGTGTACACACAAAGTATGATCTCGACTTCTTTTTCCAGGAAGATCGTTGGAGTGCTTGTGGGGCCGCGTAGAGGTTTGTTGCCGTTTGAGAGAAGAGACCTTTAACTCCAATTTGAACGGATCGGGACAGCAGGGTTCGGATGACCGAGCATGCTCTTCCACTCGAAGACGCGAAAAAAGAATTGGATCGTAGAGAAGAAGTACATATTTCCGTATACCGTACAAGGAGATGAACGACAGCAAAGGTTACAACGTGTAGTCGTCATCATTTGCGGTGCACAACTGTCGGATCTGCGCCTCACTCGATCGAGGTTCAAAGTTCACTCGAAAAGGTGCTGCTATCTGGTTCACTGTATCTGAGAAGTCAAACGAATCGATAGGCGTCTCGGGATCTTCGGATAAATGGAACACCGATAGTATGAGGGCAGCATTGACGAAAATCGAGCGGTTTGCGACGTGCTGTCCGGGACAGATTCTGTTACAAGGCAGTAGAATCACGATCCGGAACATGTCAATAGCTGATAGCATACCTTCGCCCGAACCCAAATGTACAGAACCGGAGGTCATCTCGTAAAGTCCCTCCCTGGGTCAACCAACGTTGCGGGTCAAACCTCTCAGGGTTCGGAAAAACGTCTTGATCGTTTGCGATCGCCCTAGAATGCATATGACTGTCTGTTCATACATTGCATTTTTATGAGCAAATACCAGTGATTCCCAACAACTGTCGCGCCTTCCGGAATCACGTAGTTTTGCCAGACGATGTCTTTCGTTGCACGATGAGCCATTCCTTTTTCATGGTAAGTTTGCCGTGATGCGCAGCAGTGAGACCCGCAGCATACCTCCAACGTTCACTGGCCGCCACCTCAAACTCTCAAGTGTAAACGCGGTCACTTGAGGAAGCATCTGCTGGTCGGTGAATGATGGTACTATGGGAATGCTATCGGTCCATGGGTCAACACCAGATGCGTATTGTCACGTACATCTTCCCAGTCCGACAACACTATCTAATTCCTCCTGCGCTTTTGCTTGAGCTTCCGGGTGTAGTGCGGCTGCCATGATCATGATCGTAATTGCGGAGGCAGTCTGTACATGTGTCAGTTGGGATAACCCATATATTTTGCTGCGATTGAACACACTGTTTCTGCACCCGCGCCAAACATGGCACCAACTACATATGCCATTTCCTTGTCTTCAATCTGGTATTCTCGTTGGTTTTCAATGAGAAATTTGGCAAAGCACGGCCGTGCTGTGCCCTCTGCCTGGTTTCACAAGTGAGCCCCTCCATCCAGGGTGGTCAGATGTAGCTACCATTTGTTTTCGTACAGTATCCAACTGTCCTTCGAAAAGCGCGAGCTCCTCTTGATGCCATTTTCTCAACTGGGTGAGATACCCGGGCACATACTGTAGGATGGGATATGTATCCACAAGATATGCCCCTGGAAGTATGGCCTGTCCGAAACGTTTGAGGCAACGGTTGACAGCCACGACCTCGGGGTCACTGTACGAAGTCGGCGTGACCTTTCCGTATGTGATTCCCATTACCACAGACGCTGCGTATCTAATGGACGAGTCAGGATGAGCTTGTGCACTTATTCTAGGCATTGCGCGTACCGTCTGGCGTGCATCTGATGACGTTCAGGGTCATCGAGAATATCGAGTAATACGTTCTTTGCATGACGAAGCTGAAGAGGCTCGTATGTTTCTGCCACCTTAAGTTGCATCACGGCGTGTAGGGCTCTGAGACGATCAGGGTCAGAAATGCAGAGCCATAGGAATGTGAGTAGAAAAAGCATCACTTTCGAACTCTACGAAGTTGATCCCCGCTCCTTGACGAGACCACCCTCATACCTCCAGAGAGCGTCTCCGCCGCTGCGATCGAGCGGGGTCTATCGGCAAGGGATGCACCTTCCTTCTCCATAATCTCCATCGCCGCTTGGTATCGCCCAATAATCACAAAGAGCCTCGGTCCATGTCTCAACGAGAAGACTGGTCCGTATTCCTTTGTCAGCTCTGCAAGTTTGAAAGGCGAACTGGCGTGTGTAAGTGACGTTTACACCGTTTATGAAGGAACGTCGTTACCGGGATTTGGGAAAGGGTGTTCCAAATAGCCAATGTCCGGAGGGACCTGGCGGGATAGGTAGTCCGTTTCGTGGACCGACAATGCACTGGACGTATGCCCAACAGCTGAACAGGGAGGCAACAATACACGCCAATGACAAAAAGACCCAATCTGAATGAAACAGAGGCATAGCGAAGGAAGGGGGGTCGACTGCGAGCAGGCGTGGTTCATGCACAGTCAACTCCCTTGTAAGCCATACCTCATATAACCCATACTCTCTGATAACCCATAAGTTTTTGGATTTCCCGAGTTCGTCTGCAGGGAGTTTGCATCCATAACCCATAACCCTAGTCTTGAGCCATTATAGAAAATTCGGGTGAACCCGGGAAGCAGATCTTACAACTTCGTCTGGGGACATCTAGGGCATGACTAAGTGGCCAAACCCGGATTTAAGGATAGAGCAAGAGGCTCACGGCCTAATAGCAATATTTAGATTGTGTACGGAACAATATTAATGTAGAATGTCAGTAATCAATTTTTGTCGGACCTCTCAAATAACCATAACCCATACCTCGTCGCCATTCCCGGCAGGTAAGGGAGTTGACTGTAGATCTCTGTGGACGGCAAGCATGCAGCCGCTTGCGCCCAAGTATGTAATGGAGATGCGGCGCATCACTAGCGCGAATGAAAATTAAGGACCATCCCTAGTACGCGAACCTGTGGCGCTCTGTAGAAACTCTGCTGGGCTCAGAGTCACTTGCAAAAGCTCACCAGCATGAGTCCTAGCGGTCCCACCGACGTGCCTCAAAACATGCGTAAGCATGCATGGTTGATGGTACCCTCTGCTGCAACGCATTTTCTGAGGGATATTGTCGGTTACCTGGTAAGTAGTATACGTATGACGTTGTCAATGACCCCGCTCGGTAAAGTTCAGGGACTTACAATCTTTGTTTGTCCCAGCAAGTTCCTTTGAAGACCTACTTCAAGCTGCTTACCCACGAGTCGGAGCTGGGCCAAGTTCAACCGCCTCTTGGAGCGACACCATTTGCTCAAGCCAATTTAAACCAGCCCGGAAGTCCGAGTTTTTGTATTCAAATCCGGGTAGACATGACTATGACTCTTTTCTTTCATAGGTTGTGCCAGTGGGGTATGTCGAGGCATAGATAGCCTCGAGCACGAAAAAGGGTGAACGGCAACCTCAGCGGTCACCATCGTCCAATTGAAAATTGAAACTGATCCCTCCGGCAGTTGCCCAGTCACCAGGCCAGTATTAACTCGTCGAAAAACAAATGTTTCTGATAGGTAAATTCAGGGTGGGCATATTGATCATGGGGTAGAGCTGGCTTTACAATACTAATGCTCTGTGCCTCATTTGTATTCTCCAAGTAGTAGTATCTCGTCAGGGGTTCTGGCATGGCAATGCTTTTGACTCTGTCCAGATCCTCCCTCGTAATTTGTTCTCGGGTTCTTACCACTATTCGTCGTAGGAGTCCTCAATGAAGGTACGTTCTGCGATCGGAGGTCTCTTATCCCAAACGGCAACAAACCAATGCAGCAGCAGGTTCAGAGCGTAGTTGTACCCAGGCCAAGTGAGATGGGCGGGTTGGCGGAGAAATACAGTAAATTCATAGACAAGCATTTTCCACTTAGCCCTCGGAGATGTCAAAAAGAGTCGAATTGTAAAGGGGAGGTACATGCTCAAGGAGAAGAACGAAATTTACGCAATGTAGTCGTCATCCGCTTCCGTGCACAAATGCCGAATTTGCGCCTCACTCAATCTAGACTCAAATATCACTTGAAACGGTGCAGCGATCTGGTTGATCGTATCTGAGAAATCGAACGAATCGATAGGCGCCTTGGGATCTTCGGATAAACGGAACGCCCAAAGGATGAGCGCAGCATTTATGAAAATTGAACGGTTTGCGACGTGCTGTCCGGGACAGATTCTGTTGTAGAACAAGGTAGAATCAGTAGAATCATGATCGGAAATGAATGCTAATCTCATGACAACATACCTTCGTCCGAAGCCAAATGTACAGAACCGGAGGTCATCTCGCAGAGTGCCTTTCTCGGTCAACCAACGTTGGGGGTCAAACCTCTCGGGGTTTGGGAAAAGGTCTGGATCGTTCGCGATCGCCCTAGATTGTATATGACTGTCCGTCCGTGCGTTGGATTCTTATGAATAATTACCAATGATTCCCTATAACTGTTGCGCCTTCCGGAATCACGTAGTCTCGCCAGATAATGTCTTTCGTTGCACGATGAGCCACTCAATTTTCATGGTAAGTTTACCGTAATGCGCAGCAGTGAGACCCGCAGCATACCTCCAACGTTCACTGGCCGCCACCTCAAACTCTCAAGTGTGAACGCAGTCACTTGCGGAAGCATCTGTTGATCGGTGAATGATGGCACTATGGATAGTATTATCAGTCAAAGGATCAACGCCAAATGCCCATCACGTACGTCTTTCCCGTCCGACAACACTATCTAATTCCTCCTGCGCTTTTGCTTGAGCTTCCGGGTGTAATGCAGCCGCCATGGTCACGATGGTAATTGCGGACGCGGTCTGCGAATATGTATCAGCTCGGATAACGCATACAGTGGATCTATTTTCTGCGGCACCGTTTCTGCACCTGCGCCAAACATGGCACCAACTACATACGCCATCTCCTTGTCTTCAATCTGGTATTCTCGTTGGTTCTCAATGAGAAATTTGGCGAAGCACGGCCGTGCTGCGCCCTCTGCCTGGTTTGACAAATGAGCCCCTCCGTCCAGGGTGGTCAGATGTAGCTACCATTTGTTTTCGTACAGTATCCAACTGTCCTTCGAAAAGCGCGAGTTCCTCTTGATGCCATTTTTTCAATTGGGTGAGATGCCCGGGCACATACTGTAGGATGGGATATGTATCCACAAGATATGCCCCAGGGAGTACGGCCTGTCCGAAACGTTTGAGGCAACGATTGACAGCCACGACTTCGGGATCACTGTACGAAGTCGGCGTGACCTTTCCATACGTGATTCCCATCACCACAGACGCTGCATATCTGGTGCACGACTCAGTATGATTATGTACGCTTATTCTGGACACATACCGCCTGGCATGCATCTGATGGCGTTCAGGGTCATTGAGAATATCGAGTAATACATTCTTTGCATGACGAAGCTGAAGAGGTTCGTATGTTTCCGCCACCTTGGGTTGCATCATGACATGTAGGGCTCTGTGCAAATCACGACCAGGGTTAGAAATACACGGCAAAATAAGAACGCGGGTCGAGAAACCATCACCTCCGAATTCTACGGAGTCGGTCCCCGCTCCTTGACGAGACTACTCTCATACCTCCGGAGAGCGTCTCCGCCGCTGCAATCATGCGGGGCCTGTCGGCAACAGATGCACCTTCTTTTTCCATAATATCCATCGCTGCTTGGTATCGTCCGATAACCACAAAGAGCCTCGGACCTTGTCTAAACGAGAAAACTGGGCCATACTTTTTCGTCAGCTCTGCAAGTTTGAAAGGCGCACTGTTGCGAGTGTGAGTGACGTTTACATCATTTATGACGGAATGTCGTTACCGGGATTTAGGGAATGGTGTTCCAAATAGCCAATGTCCGGAGGGACCTGGCGGGATAGGTAATCCGTTTCGTGGACCGACGATGCGCTGGACGTACGCCCAACAGCCAAGTACTAGGAGGGTGGCAGCACTACAAGCCAGTGATAAAAAGACCCAATCTGAATGAAACAGAGACATAGCGAAAGGGGGGGTGGTCGACCATGAGCAACGTAGGTTGGATTATGTATCTGTGAAGGGCTTTGAACGGCGTTCATGAGACCGGCTGCCCAATGCGCACATGCAGAGGTGTCAGC
>JBBPRA010000181.1:0-45832 GCA_038092775.1 Boletus rubescentipes | reverse complement strand
TGTGCCATGCCATGAAGGTGTGTCTCAGCTGACTTGCAACGTCGAGGACATGGCTGGATCCTATCAACACAGCATTTCGCAGTCGGAGGTTCCTTCGTGAGTCTTCCCTCAAGGTGAACTCGTGCCCGATTTGGACGTTTTGCGAACTGATTAGTGACAGCCGAATTCCTTGACGGTGGGAATTACTGAACACAAGCCAGAAGTGTTACCCACCGACTAATTTGAAAACAGGGGGAAATTCACAGTGCTCGTTGCCGAAAATACGTCGGCTTACAAGCCTTGAGCACTGCCAACGAGGTCCGACAAGTATTCACCCAGTTATCGATTTCCCCACGCTTTCTAATCTCGGGGAAGGTTAGGACCCGGCGTGCAACGTTCATAATTCGCCTTGTTCTCGTCTAGGCAACGCTCTAGAACAACAAAAACGTACGATAGCTTCCCTTTGAGTCAGCCTCCAATGGGCGTTCTAGAACTCCTCCGCCGACGGTCAGGATCGTCATGGATACGTCCAGAGCATCCCTCCTTCTCGATGTTGTGGATGTATGCGTGCACGTGATGCGCAAGTTGTGCTGCGAGTGCAGCGAGGCACACATAGTTTCGTTCCTCGATACGGCAAGGGGAGCGATGATCGCCGTTTGGAAGAACGAAGAAAAGGTCAGTTGCGGCCAAAGGTCGGTCGGCCAACCTCGATGGAGTTTGGGTGCTAAGCTGATGGTATCTATGTGTGCCACCGCAGCACATTAGCATTGACCGAGTCCTGCGGCACGAACAAGTTTGGTCTATTCATAACCAAAAAAGTTAGTTCAGGATACGCTGCAGCATTGATGCAAGCGCGGCCCATTGGACCCGTCCCCTTTTTCTTCCCATCTAGCGGTTCCCCTTGGGCCATGAGGCGACGGCCCCCTGGTTGTGGTGGCGAGTATACGACCATAACCCGCAGCTTCAAGTTAACCGCCCACTTCGAAAAATGATCCGCCGGTCGAGTCGGGTGAGTAAAGTGGCGATCAAGGGCTTTACCTAACTTGGATAACCACGGTATTGAAAGAATGATACCGCCCATAATGTTGTCCATTACGATGAGGGTAATAGTCTAGGACCCCGGTACGACGCCCACCTTGCTCGGGGATCTTCATTGACGCCGCGCGCTTGCAATCACAGATTCATTTGAGTTCATCAAATCCATAGTGTTCGCCGAGCGCGTGTCTTGCTCTCACATCCGCCATCATGCTACTCGGCCGGATCCTACCACCATATCCACTTTGAACAAAGATGGATAAAGGAGCTAAAGCGACCCCTGGCATGACCCGGAAACACCTGGCAACCAGGCGCATTAACAATGCAAAAAACAAGGGGCGAAGCGAACCACGTACAAGCGCTCCGCCGTTTGTTCTAGTGACGTCTGTATCATTCGCATCGATGTGGGTTGCGCACGTCACTTGGCACGTGCTTCACCCTCATCCAGTCCCTGTGATGGTCCGCTGCAACCCTAAGTCCCCGGCTCCATACTACCACGTGCTCGTCGGTTTGCGAATAAACGACGCAAAGATCGGTGTTACATGAGCCGCCACGCGCGCATTGGCCCCACTCGACGCCCGACGCAACGTGATTTGCACTGGTACAACTCAGGCCCCCGAACGTAGGCTCGATCGGTGAGCCCACCTTGTATCCGAACGCGGTGATCGATGATCCGCGACGCCCCTGCAACACTGGTTGATATGATGGTGACCGGTGACGAACGGCTTGTGCGCACCATCTTGGCTCCGAGGCAACGCAAGGGCGGGCATACGTACGAGCGACGTCGGTGACCCCCTCTTTCCAGTGCGCAACCTTTCAGGAGTCAGGGCTGACGCCCAGGTTCGGTTACACTATACCCATGTTTCGAATCCACGTGCCAACCATTTGTTCCACTTTCAGGTAATGGTGATGGTGTTTCATTGGCAAGCAGCTGCTAGACGCGTTGACACAGGGGTACGTACAACGACGCACCTTGGCGCACCCTCGCTTGGCCTGATCCTGCGACAATGGTCTTGCGCGTATCCAGGGCTGAACGAGACGTCGTGGTACACGCATCCCATCCACGTACCCCCTCGTCAGGGGCTCACGCGCCATCATGTCAACCGTTGGCGTTTCATACAATTCACGCCGAGCGGTTCGGAGTCGGCTCGTACCTCGTGCCGAGGGGACACGCCGCGGGCTAGCGAGGACACCTGGGCCAATGCGAGCAGCATCAGGACACTTGGGGGCGCCGCATCGACGCACACGGTATGGACTGCAGTGGCCAATCGCCACCGCCCCCCTTCGACGCAACGCCGCGGTTCGAGCGCCAAGCGCGAGATCCAACGACCTCGGACTGAATTGCTGCTGACGTGCCAATGCCGCACGTGTGCGTGTCAGTCGACGCATCCGATCCGCCCCCGACGTCGACGCAGGACGGGGTGGCGCATCGTCCTTGGGGGATAACCCCCAAGTAGATGGCTGCTTTCAAAAAGTCCTCGGCGTCGCGGTCTTGGCACTTCCCACTGTCGCATTATCGCAGCCGATACCGCACCGACGATGACGTACACGATCAAGGCGACGCACCGTACTCGAGTCGCGGCCGTGGGCGTGCAGTGTACACCACCGAGCAAGCAAGTGCCTTTGCCTTGTGTGTGTGTGCCACTGGCATGCGGAGTCGGCGCCGTGCCGACGGCAGTCCGTGGATCATCATCATCAACACGCTGGCCGCCGGCTTTCACTCCAACTCGCCACGCATTGGTGAGGTCCCACCTCGAGCGTCTTCTTCCCCCTTCCTCTTCCCCTTCCCTCTAGGGGTGGGTACGTGCGTTCCCTCGACACTTGGCGCCCTCGGACGCGCGCGATTGCCCTTGACCAAATACAGGCATCGCACTGAGCGTCCGTGGGATCATAACGATCACGATAGATGAGGCGATCGTCTCCTCGCCAACGAGCCACGGTCAAGTCGACGCCGCCCATCGTCTCCCCAGCAATGCAGCTCCTTCCAACGCACGCACGCACGCACGCACACACGCACACCCCCCAAAAAAGCAGCCACGTGTACGTGCGGCGTCACCCCGCTTCCGTCGGCATACCGAAATCGCATGTACTCGTCCAAGCCGCTCTGCCCGCGCTACCACGTATATAGACTCCCTCGCGCGCCCGTGCACATGGTTGGCGACCGTGATAACTAGACGGTCTAGACACGCACACCGTAACAAGCCGGCACACGACACCTTCCTTTGGTCTCGGTCTCGGTCTCGGTCTCTGAACCAGATTCAGACAGCGAGGGTGACAAGGGAAAAAAAAATGGGGGGGTATAGTACACATTACGTCTTTTTGGGTGTTGATTCGTACGCGCGCAAGACTGCCTTGTATGCAAGACATGACGAGCGTCGTCCAAGAATGTACAATGTAACCGTGTGTCATCGATGTGTGCGCGGTGTAGGTAGTGGGGCGTGGCGTGTGCGCGGAGGGGACGATAGAAGAGCAAGAGACGAGAGCGTACTAACACACAAGGAACCAAAATTCCCAACATAGCTATTCCATATCATGAGCGGGCTCGCATAAACGAGACATCTAGAGAAGAGAGGGAGAGAGAAAAAAAAAAAGTCCATGTTTTTGTTTTCCGGACAGCAGAGAGGCGTCCCGGGTCTCCCAAGGAACAAAGTTTCGCCGACGATTGTGATACACGAGTGCGGGTTGGATGCGTAGCGATGCGAAATGTGAATGCAGGTGGTATGCGAGACGTTTTTGAAGTGGATGCTGAAACCGTTCCCTGGTGATCCATCGGACCCTCTCCCTTCCCAATACCCAAAAACCAAGAAGCGCGGGCTTAGATGTCGCGTGCGTTAATCGTCGTTTTCTGCGTCCTCTGCCTTCAAACTCGTACTCCGGTTTTCAGCGGCATGAACGGCCTCGAGGAGGTCCGCGTCCGCATCTGCATCTGCATCGCCGTCCGCGTCCGGATCGCCCTCGGCGTCCGCAGACGACTCGTCCGACCCACGGCGGGAATTTGAATGGGAATGAGAATGGCTCGGCGAAGGAAGGTGTTTGATGTGTGGCGGAGCAGCTAGAAAATGAGATCAATGCGATCGAAAGGGGCGCAGTGCACCAAGAGGCGAGCGGCATCAATAAATCTTACCAGAACTTATCGGTCTTCGGCCCCTATCTGCGCTTCCGCGTCGATGAGGCTCGTCGTCATCCGTCTGCAACGTGGCGATGGCGGGTGGGGAAGGTGGGTCGCGATGTGAATCGCCTGAACGAGTGGGATGCGAAGGCGAAGGTGCGAGTGATGACGTTGGTATCCGTTCCCGATCGCGTCTGTCCTTGGAAATGAACGACGCCATTTGCGTCGCATGTCCGATGGAAAGCTGGGTTCCGCCCGATCCGATCCCTACGGTCACGGGCATCGTATCGGTGCGCGTAACACGGTTCCCATGTGCGGGCATCGAATGCGCGTGGGGCAGGCTGCTTGCTGCACCCTGACTGGGCTGTTGTTGTTGGGCAATGTGGGACTGGGATTGGTTCTGAGATTCGATCGTGCCTCGACGTTCGACCCGTTTCATCTTTTTTCGACACCGGTCACAGACTGTGCCGGGTCCTTCGGGTCCGGGACCCCATTTCTCGACGCATTTTCCGTCCTTGTAACGCCCAACCAAGCCACACTGGCGACAGATCCGCTGACCCTGGGCGTTCGTGGGTGGATATGGGGTGTGATGGGGGACCGCAGCCGGTGCAGGGACCGTCGCGGACTGTGGGACTGCGGCTGTCGGCGTGGGTGGAGGCGGCGCAGTGGTTGTTGTGATGGATGGTGCAGGGAGAGCGGCTGATCCGTTTGCCACTGCGTCGACGTCAGCGCCACGCGAGGGCGTTACATCAAAATACGTACTGATGCCCGCGCTGGATCCGGGTTTTCCCTTCTTCATCGGTGCTCCGGTGACGGGGGGTGCAAAAATGTGCGTTTGATACATGCGTTGTTCGCCGGGCTGTTCGAGAGGGCCGGGCGTTGAACCCGACAGGTGGCTCACGATGGAGCGCTGAGTGTTGGGCGTTGGGGCGTGGTTCGGGTGTTGGTGGTGAGCAATGACAGCCCGTGGGGATTGGGGCTCCCCGCGGGGACGGGGGTCGTCTGTGGATGCTTCGAGGAGCATCTCGTCGATGGAGAGGGAACGCTGAGACGAGCGGGACGAGGATCGCGACTGTTGTGGGGCATTCGGGTGACGTGGCGGGGCGAGCGTGGGCTGGAGGGCGTGGTGGGGAGAGGGAAGATGGGAGCGATGGTGGACATCGGCGTCAAGGGGACGTCCACGGGACTGGATTAATGTCAGATCGGGTGCGAGCGTGGGTAGATCACGTACCCTGTCATAATCGCGTTCGTTGCGAGAGCGTTTGGCCGGGGGCTGGCCGGGTGCGAGCTGATAGGAGGATTCGTCGATGCTACCCGAGCGTGGTCTGACACGGGAGGTCGGGTGGGGTGGTGGGGGTAAGGGGGTCATGCCGTGGGACGAGTTGAGAGAGGAAGAGTGGCGATGGGAGCGGTGGTTGGCGGGAGGGACGAGCATGATGGCGGGGCTGGCTGCGGAGGGTGTGTGGGCCGTGTTGGAAAAGTAGCCTGGGAGTGGGACGGGTGCGAGGACAAGCTGGCCGCCGCCCTCGACGACGAGGCGGGCGAACCCTGCCCTGGCGTCGGCAGCACGGAGTTCGACGACGGCGAGGTAGCGGTTGAGCTCCTCCCAGGCGTCGGAGAGGACGCGTCTGCGTGCGTCTGCTTCGTCGCGAGCGTGTTCAGCGCGATCGGCACGTGCGTCGCACTCTGCGATGACACGCTGGGCGGCCTCGGAGATGGGATGTGCGCCATTGGTGGTCGGTGGAGAGGCGGCGGTGGCGTAGGAAGAGAGGAGACGTTCGGCCTTTTCGAGACGTTTCCTTGTCGCGGCGAGGTCCTTTCTCAAGAGCTCGGCGTCGCGGTAGCTGGCGGCGAGGAGCTGGGCGAGCTGAGCGTTGGACTGTGCGGTCCCGTTTGGAGGAGGGGACGTTGGAGGCATGTTGGCAGGCTGTGGGGAGGGAGACATTTGGGAGGTGGTCGGATTGTTTTTTACGGGGTTGATAAGGTCAGCGGTGAGCCAGCGGATGAGAGAGATCAGGTTCGGCCGGCGTTTCCCCCCCGCGACACGCAACGTTGGCGAGGACGAAGTCGAGTGAGGACCCCAGTCACTGCCTACATCCCGACAGCCCGCCTCATGGCTGCCGTGCGGACCTCTCCATCACCGCACCTGCTTTTTTACAACAATGGCTCCCACCCCCGCGCCGCCCATGTTGATCGCACCCACGTCGTCGCGTGTTTTCCCAGCTGACGTTCAACTCGTGTCGTCACCTTGTTTCGGGGTCCCTGCCTCGTGTCGGCGCTCGTCTCCTCGTGCTGCGCCATGTCTTCCATCGGACTTTTTTCTCCCCATGATGCCTCCCGCACCCGCGTCATAGATAGATCATCCGCCAGCATGCACTACTCCCTTTCTCGGCTCGCTATTCCCTGGCGTGCCTGTATTCCCATCACCGCAGATCGCATCACGACTGACATCACCTCCTCCGTGCATCTCGCTTGCCTGGCCTATCGCTTCCCCCATCATCATCCACGCTATCCCACCTGACAGCCAACCCACTCACCTGACAGTGGCGCGACCCGCGCATGGCTTAGCGAGCTCAATTTTTGAAACTCGCACCCCTCCCATTGTACGCGCTATGACGCGCACTCCGGGGTCCTTGGGTGAGAGCGCATCCTCAAATCTCCGCTCCGGCAGTCGGCCTTTGACCGTCGCCAGCGGTCCACCACACATCGTGAGATGTGATATTTTTTATCTGATATTCAAACACTTTCATTCATAGCAGTCGAATTAACAATAGACGTGGATCTGGATCCATAACTAGGTACTGGGACAATTCTATAATCTTGTTTCTTGACACTTGTCCCGCACAGCCACTCCGACCCCGAGCTCCTAGGAAATTGAGCAAAACCCCAACGACCGTTGGTCAACGGGGGGACAATGGGGATGCGTTCCTTTCAAGACTCCTGGCACCCATGCACCAAAATGATTCATTGAAACAATTTCCGCAGGTCTGGATTCCTTGTGCTTGTCACCTGCCGATATTCGCGAAAAACTACCCAAACACTCCGCTCAGCCTGGTGTTTGCAACCCGGTGCGCCTCATCCCTCGTCGTGCCTCTTCATTCTGCCGTCACAATTAGACGCGTCAAGGCAGGCTATCTTGCTTCTATGCTTCCTTCACCCTCGTGAAGACGTGATTTCATTCTCGGAGGACTAAAGAATTCCGTATCCCGCAATTCCACGTTCCTGTACAGGCCAATTCCCTCGCTGATGACTACCTCAGCGTTTCGACTCGGTAGCTGCGTGTCCTGTCGTAACGCCTTCCCACTCCCAACCTCCATCTGTGGGCGACACAATGGCAAGGTAAGCACACGCATTTCATACACGTCACAGACGTTTTCTTGGCTCGCCTTTGTCGACGTGCACGGTCGCGTACCACCACCCCTCTGGTCGAGTGGCAAAAAGAAGTTGGTAGGCACATTGACTTTTCTTTGGTTCTGCCGGCACTGCACTTCATATCTAGTAGCCTCGGAGCCCCTCTATTTCCGAGCGCGCTTGTGACCAGCAGGTTTCTTTTATTGTTTCCAAAGAAGCATGGTCCGTGCGTTCCGATGTGCGGCCATTGCGCCTGCAATATTAAACCCACCGTGCGTCCCCCGCCCCAACCAACCTCGACAATGGCCCTCCGGTGAACACTTTGACTTTCCAACGGTGCGAACTCGCCCGTAGACCACCATCGTATTTTTGACTATGGTTGGATGACGTGCTTATCGTTTTGATGGTTATCGGGATCCCTCGTTATCTACGCAAAACGTCATCTCCCGCATCGGTACAGTGATTTTCTCGCCGCACCGCCTCATTGGTCAGACACCATCGCATGCTGTCGTGCACGAGGTTTCATTTACTTCCCCGGGCCGCATTGCGTACCTGTCGGGTGATCTCGCTCATCTGCGTGTGAAGCCCTGACTGATCTCAACCAACCAATCCAGTACACCCACAGATGAATGCGTCTTGCGTTTCATCGTGAGGTCACTTTCACGTTGCTTGACCTGTGTAGAGTGATTTCATTAGGATCTTCATCTCGCAACAGTGGACCTGTGACATCAAGTTGTGGTTTGCCATTCCATCTCGAGACAGGGTTCCGCGTTGACGATGCGGGCGGACCAACACATATTGTTGTTTCCCCGCAGGTGGGGGACCCCTTCATTCCCGTGTACCGAGCGATTTGCGTCCTACGTGGGGCTTGAGACCCTGTGGCAACGCAAACCCTATGAGCTCATCGATCGGGGACGACCCCGATCAGCCCAAGAGCTGTCGCGAACTGCTTTCATTTCATCATACGGCGGGCACGACTGGCACATGTACATGCACCTTGCGCCGAAAAAAGGAGTCGAGATAGAGATAGGCTACATACGCGAATGAACACGTAGAATGAAACATGCAAATGAAGAACACGAAAATGAAGTGACAGCGTGTTGCCAAGGCCTCGTGTAGACCGTATGGTGTGTGTGCCATGGGATGTCGTGATCACGACGTCACGAAGGGGAGAGGGGGGGTCCTGCTGCGCCGGGGAATCGATATTCCTTTTTCCATATTGGACAGACATTGTATTCATTTTGGCGATGGCGTGATACGGGTCGATTGGTACGTCGTGATGGACTGCGATGGCGGCAGTGCGCGTGCGGCACGTCGTGCGTGTGGACCGGATTCGATGACGTCTGGTTTGGAAATGAGGTGTATGATGCCGATCGGGCGACAGTTGTTCTTTCCCGGCTTATGTGTGTTTGGAGGTTCATTGTGCCCAATGTGGTGTGTATGCTTGGGGGCCCTCTTGATGCATGCCATCGGTGGCGACGCACCAAGGTAGGGTATGTTTGCGGCGCTATGATGGTGGTTACCTGCGGAGGACCAGGAGTCCCGTCTAACGTGACCACTTTGAACAGGTGAGCATGTGGAGGGCGCGATTTCAAAGTCCGCGAGAGCCAGTGGAGGTGCACTTTGTCAGGCGACCGACTGCGGCGTAGTCGTGGGGGAAACAGAGAGGCGTTCATTAAACACGAGAGGTACCCGACGGTATAGCACTCGTCTGAACTCTCTCTCTATCCATTGTATGTTGTAGTACGACATGATCGTTCGCGACATGGACGATTCCGATTCAAAACGACCAGAAGACACTGCACCAGGCCCATTCAACACCTACTTCGGGTCCGTTCCTCCACAGTCGCCTCCGACAGCTGCACCTCCCAGTTCATTCACCCCTTCTGTATCCCACTATCACACTGGCACCACGACCTTCTTACCACCACCACCGCCTCCGTCATATCCGACGCATTGGCATCACCCCGCACCGTCAGGACTTGCTGTGCCACGTCCATCGCAATCCCCAGCCAAGCGGTTTTGGAAGGCATTTGCGGTTGCGCTCCTCATATATCTCGCACTCCTCACGCTCACACGGTCCATCTTCCACATGGCGAGTGGCGGTATCGTCGTAAGTCCCATGTCTCTTTTGCGCCTGTCAAACGTGCGTGCTGATGGGGGTTGTATGTACCAGTGGGACGATGGGGACGCTGGCGTGCCGAGAACAGAAGACGGGCGGGTCCTCGAGTCGATTGGGAGGCACAATTGGACGTCTTATCAGCGTCGACCGCGTTGGGCGCCCGCCTATTCCGAGAGTGCTGAGACGTCGTTTCATCTTCCCGTTGGCTCCGAAGCGTTGTATCTCCTCTCCAGAGGCTCGTATCAGAGTGGAAAAGTCGAGGTGAAGCAGGCGGTCGAGGAGAGGGGCGATGTACGGGTGGACGTGCGGGTGGCGTACCACGATGCGCGTGCGCTCGCACGTGCGACCGTGTGTCGACTGCGCAAGAGTGGGGATAGACATGGGGTTGGGATCTATGTATGTTTTTTTCCACTTTGTGTTCTCATTCTCTCTGATGGCCCCATCTGATCTAATCCATCGATTGGGCTGCAGACGCCGACGCCAGCGTGGTCTAATATGCGGGATCGACTCTACTTTGAGGTCGTGTTCACGTTCCCGGCGGCGCCATCCGAGCGGTCCCCGCTTCGTATCCGCGAATTCACGACCCACACTAGCAACTTTGCACACGAAATCGGGGATCTATGGAAATCCCTCTTGTTTGAAAACATTGAACTCAATACGTCTAATTCACCCATTCAAGCCAACGTGAGTGCATCTCATGGTTATCGATGCCCACGGAGCTCATTGGTTTGTGGGGCTAGTCGGTCACGCTGACGAGGGGGTCGTTGACCTCGAGTAATGGCGCCATCACCGGTCATTTCAACACGTCCGATTCCTTGATCCTGCATACCTCCAACGGGCACATTCAAATCACTGCCTCCCTCTTCAACGCCGACAGGGACGCCACCAAACTGGACATGCGCACCAGCAATGGGTTGGTCCAGTTCATATGTCAGAATTCAACCACTGATACTGACCTCGACAATCCACAGCGCGATCACCTCGTCGGTCTCCTTGACCACCCCCTTTGGTTCGGGGGGCAACTTTATCGTGACATCGCGCTCGAGCAACGGCTCCATCAAGCTTCACTATGACGACGCCCCGACAGGGGCCCGTCTCATCTCGGACGCACGGACGTCCAATGCAGGGGCGTCGGTGGTGATGCACCCCGCGTACGAAGGCACCTACGAGGTGTCGACGTCCAACAGTCGGCCTGTCGTGCGGGACACGCGTCCCGAGGATCCGTCGGGGAGGGGGAGACGACGGGTGGTGAATCAGACGACGACGACAAGGGGGACGGTGTCAGGGCGGGTGTATTGGGCGGAAGAGGATGGAAGGGGACGTGTCGAGGGGACGTCGACGGTGCATACCAGCAATGGGCGAGCGACTTTGGATTTGTGAGGGTGTTGAGGGGGAAATGGGACGAGATGCGTCCTTGGGCCCGGTGTACGATAGTAATGGCATCTTGTTTGTTGGAGTAGGGGACGATGCTAGGTGGTTCTCGTAGCTATGCAATTATTCGTAGCTCGACCTGTGAATATGAATGGGGCTTCGACGAGACACCACGATCCGTGTTCGTGTGTGGGGGGGGGAGGGGAGGGGATTGGAGGACCTGGAAAAGAATCGGACCGTGACGCGCGTTGGGGGGCAGGTCGGCGACCTGTTGGCTGCCCAGCGGCTTTTTATAGTTGAAGGCGAGGAAAGTCGTGGCCTAGGGCTTGACCACAGAACTCGCCAACCGTGCCGTACCCGCACGCAAAATGAATGTGTGCCGTGCAACGTTGTTGTCGTGCTGGGGAAAGCGGGTGTCGAGCAACGTCATATATGTACTCTGAGACGTCCATCTTTCAAACGCGTCTTGGCGTCCAGGATTGTGTTCGTCTCTACTTCTACTCAGAGTAGCATGAGGCGCCACTGGCAGCGGCATAATTCAAAGCGAGTGCAAGGAAAGTTCCTCATAGATTTCACAGACTGACTCTCCGATGTGGAGTCTGACTGGAGTTGCAGGTCATTTCTTGCCAAAGTACTTACTTGGTTACGTCCATTCGGTTCTCTAAGCAGCCATCTACAATGAGCCTCGCAGTGATAGGACATCGCATATCAGATACACTGGTATGGATTATTGGCTAGGCAAGTCCGAGCAGATGAAGCGAGCGTGATCAGAGCAATGGAAGAGGAATGTAGATTTTCTGTACGTCCTGTCCAAATACACGATGGTTCACATCAAGCATCCTATGTGTTCTCCAATGTCTCGCTGTGTCGAGTCTGACGGATAATGTGGCTTGAGCGACGACACCCACACGGGATGAAAGAACCCATTTCAGACGCGCCACTCACCATGGAAGTTCCGAGTTGTCTGCCTCCTCGATCTACTATAAATGCCAGGGAGCTGAAACTTGAGATGTAGATGAGACAAGATTGGATACTGAATCCTATGCGGAAAGATGATCGGCATTAGAATGTCATTCTAATAGGATACAATCCAAAGCAACGCAGTACTCACAGTGACGCGAGATGGACTGTGGATGGCAATCGTTTTGCCCCTTCCAATTGCGAGAAACCGGTCGTCGGAAGAGAGTGTATGTCCTGAGGGTGTTGTATGCGACCAAGCGGTGCGTGCGTGTATTCTTTGCAGAGTATGCGATGAACTACCCATGCTTTTGTATAGCTTAATGTACGTGCAGTCATCTCTACCTGGAACGAACCATTCCGAGACTGCCGACCCGGTGTATATATCGATTCGCTGGATTGTACTGTTGGGTACGACGGCGAGGTGGTGGTCGCCAAACCAGAGGAGTCCAGTGTTGTATTCCGGATTTACTGTCACCGGAATGTCCGCGAGAAAACGACCGTCGTTGCTGCCCTAGGTGCGAACGGATTCGCCACCCGCCGCGATTCGATCGCATTGCGGCGCATACTTGGCCGCTGTCACCCAACCCTCGTGGCGGAGCGTGTGTGCCTGTGTGCCAAGTTCGACGTCCAAAAGAACGGCTGTGCCATTGCGTGACGCCACGGCGAGCCGCGTCGCGTCGGGCGAGAAATCGACGCCAAAGATGTCCCAGACGTCCTCCTTGTGCGTAAAGACTTGGTCTTTGTCGTTGTGTCCCACACGAAGGCGTGGCCCAAACTCGTTCCCGCTGCAATGCCGCATCTGCCGTCCTCTGCTTGAGTCGTTGATGTGGCCACTCATGTCACGCCTTTCACGGGCGATAGTCGAACTACATCCGAGTCACCACCGCTGAGGGGATACTCGCCATTCGCTGTAAATGTCACTGTCCGCATGTCGTGATCGGCATCAATTTCTACGAGTAGTGGATATTCTTGTCCAACTATCAGCTCGAGCATTGATGCATCCTCACTTCAGTACGTACCGGTCATTGTCGGCGACGGAGTACACGCGACACAACGTAGCGCAGAAACTGTGAGAGCCGGCGGAGTATCCAAGGTCGATATGTCAGTGCCTTCTTCGCATTGCCTCGTTGATATGGATTAGCACACACGCTCCATCACCTCGTGTTTCGGTGCTTGTTCACGGGCCGCCGACCGTGTTCGATCGATGGGGACCCTTGCCAGCTTCGGACCGGACCGACCTCCCATCATAATTCTATTCTCTGTGTATTTGGATGCGCTGCGGGAAGGAAAGGTCATCGTTGGGATGGTCTTATCCGAGCCTCGAGGCCCGGGTTCTTGAACTCCATGAGGGTTGCTCTATGCGAGCAAGCATCTTCTGACAGAGAATCTGTCACCGATTCGGTAGGTTCGAACGATGACAGCTCAAACGTGTCATTTCAATAGCATAAGCTTGGCGTAGCTTTTCAAGCGTCATCCGGTGATGTTGGTTGAGTGTTTTCGAAACATCAGTGGTTAACGAGATCGAGTTTCAAGTTTACCGTGTACCACAGGATATCGTCATTTGTCATAATGTATATGGAAATTCATTTCGGTTAGATACATCGTAGTTGTGAGTCTTGTTGCCGTTCACGCCGAAGCGACATCCTCCAGACGGAAATCAAGGCTGAACTCGATTGAGCAGTCGTTGTAGAACAACGGTTTCTGTAACACCGGATGAGTAGACAAGAAAGAGGTGGGCATGAAACCAACAACTGAACGCTCCAGGAATGTCGACCCTCTAGACACGCTGCCCTGCCCCGGTGGCAAGGCCGACCCTTCCGCTTCTGCGAATCAAGGAAAGATTGAATCCAAGTCGACGGGGAACAAACCAACACTGGTGTGTGGTGCCATAGACTGTCTGATAAGCCATGGCGAACGGGGCGGCGCACATGGACTAGGGTATATGTCACAGAAGTTGAGCGAGCTGGGCCAATGGGTTGTTCGCGAATTGGGGGCTTGAATGCGGTCCGAGGTGTTCGGTATTCTTGTCTACAGTGATGCAGATATGTAGTGAATAAAGCGGAAGCGGAATGGTGTTATTCTAGAGGTTCATGCTGTGTATTATTCAAATATGATGCGCAGGACATTCGCCGACTTGAGCGAAGCGCGTAGTCTGTCGAAGATTCGTCAACCATACCAATATGACAATCAAGTATATAGTACATGCTGGAGACCTGTTGACATAAACAAGCACCGAGACTTGGAGAGGATGGAGCGTGTGACTAATCTATATCGATGAGGGTGAGACAATCTGAAAGGCGTAGTACGAAGCAACTTTGTCCCTAACATTCACCATTGCTCTGTGACACTGTCGCTGATGACTACGCCATCAACAACGATGGGTGCGTACTAGCAAGTCGGGAAAGTGTTTATGCTGACTGTTGGTCAAGAGCATACTTTTCCCATCAAAGTCAACGCCGATAACATCGTAGCGGAAGTGACATTTACAACGAGTGGGGAGTATCTCGTAGTGAGAACTTACATCGACGGTGCTCAGGTGTGGCGACTGAAGGATGCCAAACAAGTGGCAACAATCGACCTACCTGATATCCTGGCTCTCGCTTTGTCCAAGGACGACACGTGGATAGCAGTAGGAACAATTCACGAATTATTTCTGTTGGACGCAAAGACATACCAAAAAGTCTTTACGCACAAAGAGGTGTGGTTCCAAGCACTCGACTTCTCTCCGGACTCGTCTCGATTGGTGACTGGAGCCGACGACACAGCCATCGTTTGGGACGTCACAACCCGCAAACAAGTACGAAGACTCCACCACGGCGAGTATCAGTTCGTGAAAGCTGTGAAATACTCGCCGCAGGGCGATCGAATCGCTACAGCCACTTGGACTTCCGTTCGAGTCTGGGACGGCAACAATGGTCGCTTGCTCGTGGACATCCCACAGTCCTCCGCGCGGTACGAAACTGGTCTTCACTGGTTCAACCACCGCCTCGTCGTCCTTTCCGACGGTAAAATCAAAGAATTTAGTGTATCCACTGGGTCACCAGTCTCGGAATGGCCAATTGCCGATCGCAACGGATCCTCGCGCATTGCCCTTCCGAAGCATGGTGAATTCATTGCATACGCTACAAACAATACCGTCACGTTTTGTGACTCGTCGACACGCACCCAACTCGGTCTTATCCACTACACTCAAAATATAGCTTCCATCGCGTTCTCTTCAGATGACCGGTTGCTCGCAATTGGCGGAAATATGGGGGAAATTACCATCAAAGAAGTCAAAGACGTCCTGCCTCCATCCTCTTGTTCTTACAGATATCTGGATGGTCATTCGATGATCTTGACATCCTGATTAGGGGGCATCTTTGTGAAGCCGTCGATTCTAGCGTTGGACTCAAGGTGAGTTCCACCCGTGTGTTTGTCGTTCGTTTAAAACTTTTACGCAGATTTCACCCATCGATGTCTCGATCGCGGGGCTACGGGAGGAAACAAACGGCTTTACATCAGGCGGGGGACTATAAAACGCGATACATGCATTTGAGGCGATGTTCTCAGGATGTCGCAGATACCTCGTCCAGAGATTCGCGGTAGGTGCGTCGATATGATGTTCAAGTTGATATACTGATTTTGACCGTCGGAGCATCATCGCCAGTATGTAGATCCAAGACAAGAGTTGCAGTCCAGAGAGCTGTTCAAGACGCCATCCGGGTGCTCATTAGCACCATCTCTGGCCAGCTTCAGAAAAAACCAAAACAAGATGCGACATTCCGATCACTACTGGTTTCCAAAAGACTGATCTCCTCGCACAAGTGGGAAGACGACGAACTTTGAGCGGAGCGGGCTGAGGGCAGAAGTGCCAGGGGTCCGAGCCGGTAAGCGCCGGAGCATCACCAACATTGAACACATAGCGTGGAAGGTTTTTTTCCTCCATTCCTCCCGTGAACCCCTTACTTATTTTTTTATTACCTCCATTACGACCTCGGTACCAGAGATGGACCTAATCATCATCGCATTTCAGGAATCTTCAAGGTGAAGAGTCCCAGTCGTCGAGATGCTACATACCTAGTTACAACACATCGAGCGTGCGTACATTGTCCATAATATCAGCCATTGAAACATTCTCTTGAAATTGCACGGTGATCAAGCTGTCCGCTGCAACCCGCCTGTAGTCCACCGCACGCCGACCCGTCGATGCCAGCGTGACCAAAAGCGCACCGAATGACTGTCTAAGGTGGGCAACGAGCCGTCGTGCGCGTGTTTCTCTGTCCATTGGCACCATGCGCGGGGGAGTGGGGTGTAACGGCAATATAGGTTCAGGAAGCAAGGAAACATCGTCGTCAATTTCCTCGTGAGAGATCAATGCATCATCCGTGTCTGGCGAGGGTGGCGCGACGTCATCTTCTGCGAACTCGCCACTTGGCATATCCTCGCGATCGAGGAGAGTATCCAACCATGGGTGAACGAGATAAACGGAATTCATCCGAGAGAGGTCATGTCTCGTCTTGACTTCCACCATCCCAAAGGCACCCGTATCCGCGCGATAAACACGGCCCGAACGCGTTCGATAAGGTGAAAATGGTGGGAGTGGGAAAGCAATGCATGGAAGTTTCATTCGACTCGCTGCGAACCAAGGTGCAGGAAGCTCGTTGAGACGGTCGTACAACTTCAGGGCTGCATTGAGGTCAAATGAGGAAGAGTGCGACATGGAGATGATTCTTTCCATCTTGGCGTGTGGAATGGGTAGCGGGAGGTGCGACGTTGCTGGTCCGTCGAATACCGTGATATGGGCAGGCAAACAACTATTGAAGCTGCCAGGCTCCCCAGTCCATGCAAGAATACTCGCGTCGCCAGATCCGGTCAGTACATGCGCCAATAGACGGCCTAGCGAAGCCTCCCCTTCGCCGTATATTGCAGGTATGCCAGTCACCGAGAAAATGCCGAGCAATGAATATGCAGCATCTTCCACTAGCGTCGTCTGCCGCGTTGAAGCGAGACGGAGCTTCTCCCGAACGCTGCTTAACCCTGGACGAAGTGTCATCAATTGCGGAGCCGACACACCGGTGGCTTGCTCCATCTCCGAGATCACTTCTGGCGACTCTTTGTGGTTCGGCAACTGTAGGTCAAGATAGAGGGCCCAATCTTCTGTGTAGAAGTGGATCATCTTGGAGGCGACATATTCCTGAAGTGTCCAGGCACGAGTGTTCCAGAGGCTCTTCGCGAGAGCACCACGCTGTGATGAAGACCAAACGCCACGGAGGAAAACAATCATCATTGCTGAACCCTGGTACCACCGGAACATGGCGACCAGGGCTTCCTGAAGCACGAAGTGGTCCGATTTGTTGATACAGCAGGTATCGCTCCATGCCCAACCGAATTCCGCGTTGCGAACTATCTTGCAAAACGTTTTCAGCTTGTCATGAGTCGGAGATTGCTCTAGGTCATATACTGCTATGTGTACGACCTGGTGGAACAATGGTTCGTTCTCTTCCCACTTGTGTGATAACATCACGTATCGGAAGTACTGACGCACTTCACGCTTGATGCGGACGTAGTCGATCCTTGTCATCATGGATGATACAAGTTCATTGAAGATTGGCAGGGACTCGAATAACGATGCTTGCTCAGCTCTATCGTGGAGACGGCCGGTGGTTGTGTTGACGAGCACACGTGGCAAATGACGAATGGTCCCTTGAACGATCTTGCGAATCGTCGCCTTTGTACTTGATGGGCTGATGTACTGGTCGCTAAGTCCTGTCGAATGCTGTGAACATTTCTATTAGATTAAGGAGCATGTAACGCACGACGAATTCCCAGGTCTGATGACTGCGCCATCTTCGAGAGCATAACTTCGAATACATCAACCGCATTGTTGAAATTTCCTGCTTTGCGTAAAGCTGCATGCTTCATCTCATATCCCCATGGGGATGAGGGATCGAGCGTAATCGCCTGACGATGACGTATCAAAAAGACTGAGCTGCATCATGCAAAAATGATGCACCTCGTTTGCATCGTCTATGGCCCGTCTCCAGGATCCGATCTCAAGAAACGCCTTGCTTCGTTTGATGAGAATGCCTTGTGTGGAGGGGGGATTGAGGGACAGAATAGATGTATAGTAAGAGATCCCCTCGTCATATTTCTGGGAGATCATTGCTGTATCTCCAAAATCCTCCAGTTCCTTGAAGGAACGTTGACTGGGGTCTAACAGAAATATTAAGGGACAGCGTAAGAAGATACACAACCATTAGCAGGGACCCATTTTAGATGCTTACTATGCGGGTTCTCCTCCTCTCCTAACTCACTGAACATCTGGTAGAAACATCCGACCGCGTTGTTGGTGCTACTTTCTGCATGCAGGGCCTTTAAATTCTACCAAAAAGTGATCAAAGTATGAAGTTGTTTGTTCAGATACGCTGTAATCCCAACGACGATACTCACAGGGATGAAAGATAGACTTTGGATGGTAATTTTGTTATCCCCACCAATTGCGAGAAACTGATCACTGGGAGAGAGTGCAATGGACCGTATATCCTGGGAGAATTGGATGGTGCCGAGCTGGGTGCGCGTCGAGGTGTCCCAAAACGTGAGGGTACGCTTGGTGGAGTATGCAATGAATTCCCCATTTTGCGGGATGGCAATGCACGAGTCAGAGTTACTATCAGGGACGGGCCATTCCCAGATGAGGGACGAGCGAGCCTGAGACGCTTCGAATCGTTTGATTGCACTGTCAGATATGACGTAAAGGAAGTTGTTGAACCAGCGAAGACCGCCATTGTGCCACGGAGTTACTGTTACTGGGATGTCTACAAGCAAGTCGCCATCGATACTGTCCCATACTTTGATGGAATGCTCTGAAGCTGTCGCGATTCGATCTCCCTGCGGCGAGTATTTCACTGCGAGTAAACCACTCACTGCTGGCAAGCAGTGGGAGAGTTTTTGTACTTCTTTGCGGTGTGCAACATCCCAAACGATGGCAGTTGTCGATCCAGAGACGAGTCGAGTCGAGTCAGGTGAAAAATCAACCGCGAGGATGAGGTTGGATGGATCCACCTCGTGCGTAATGACACGTTCGTATGTCGTAGCGTCCCACACGAGAACGTCGCCACCGTCTGACCCCGCTGCGATCCATCTGCCGTTCTTGGACACCGCAAGAGAGCAGAGTTCCCCGGTTGCTTCCAATGTCGCCATTTGTTTCCTGTCATGTACTCGCAGAACACGCACTGCATCACCCGCACTTATGACATACTCGCCGTTCGCTGACTCGAATGTCCATGTCAGGGTCCATATGTTGCCACCAACATCGATTTCGATCGGCGGGGAACGCTCTTGGCCTGGGCATCAGTATTAATGCGACCGCAATTCGTCAGTGCGCACCGGTCATTGTCCAAGACATCGCCGTTAGAGACACAATGTCACAGAGAAATCTTGGGACACGGTGTCTGTGAGAGAATGTTATACTCCAGTCGACGTGGTGCGAGACTGATATTCACCTGTGAGAGTGTGTTATACTATATACATGTGAGTAAGGAATGTAGGTATCGAATAGCGAAGTTGCTTACCTCCAGTCGACGTAGCACGGGACTGGAGGAAAGGTGTGAGGACACGCGACCCAGACTCGGACTAAGCGCGTCAACATCCTTAAAGGGAAATGTTACTTTGTTTACAAGGTCAGTCACGCCAGACAATTGTGGCTGAATGATACCCAGATTTCGCGCCGTGGAAAAGAATTACATAATACTACGTAGACCACGTTGCGAAACCTCGACTTAAGCTGTTGTAAACAAGGTATTTGCCGACGAAGTTCGGCCGTGCTTCTAGTAGCGAACGTGGTAGGTAAAAGTTAATGATACCTACACAAAGGGCTGGATCTCCAACAAGAAATGGTGAGAGTCGGCGGAGAAGCTGTGATTCGTATTGCTATGCTTCCCATTATATATAGAGAAGCGCACGCGCTCTATTGCCTCCTGTTTCGGTACTTTTTCATGCAGGCAACCTTTCCCGACGAGGAATTGTTCCCCCACGAAGGCAACATGTCATCAAGAAACTGCACATGAACAATTGGGAGGCAGATCGCAAGTCGCCACGCGTTTCTTGACACCTTACGTTTCATGGTAGAGTCACGACATTACGGATGCCCACACCCGAAGGCGCAGTGGTAGTGGTTGGGACTGACGTTTGTACAGGACAGCGACATGCTACCTACGCGGACTCCAGTCACTCCGGCTGTCCCAGGATCCCTGGTTCCTTGGAGGTTTGCATGTTTTGCGCAGCCGAGAAGCGGTTGGAGTAGGCATACTCACTCGACACGCCAAATTTCTCGAGCGATATCCTTTGAGTAGGGCACATGCAATTCACGGGAGAGAGTGCTGATGGAGATGTGCACAGAGTTCAACATGCTGCAAACTACTGCAAGCGTATTGTGACACTGCATGTCCCCCGAATCTGAACGACGTGTGGACGAGCTGGCAAAGGCCTTTCTAAATTCTATTACAAGAGCAGAAGCGGGGGAAAACCTTCAGGCTGGGGGTTTGACTAATGCATATTCCGCAACCCCGCACTGCGCCGTGCGTTGTGCGTTGTTTTCGCTGGCTTCGGGTAGTCTCCCCTTTGGTAGTCGGATGACTCTTTAGGTCTAAGGGTTTCGGGGTCTTGACGGTCCATTGCCAGGAACCAATCGGAGCACAAGGAAATTATTAAAGAAGATGAAGGTGCCGTGACGACGCTCGCTTCGTGATGCTGTCAAACCGACAGTGGAGATTGTTTAACCCAACCCGGACTCTATCATTGGTCACGGGGACTCCCAAGACCACTCTTGTGTCTACTCACTGGGGCCGAATGAGTGCACTCTTTCGGTCGTCGACACTGAACTCCAGCCAGTCGCTGCGATTCAGAGCGCCCCTGAACCTCAGGCTTTCGTTTCAAGTTGTAATTCCAAAGAACTCTTCAGATTCCCCCGGAATCCGCGCAGTTCTTGATACCTAAACAGGGCGACTCTCATCGAGGTAGGCAGTGCTGAATGGGTTACATAAGGCTTGCTGTATAGTGGCGGCCCAGCAGGATAGACCCCACGCAGTTCCTGCCACACGTCTAAGGATTTTACCATGTCTCGTCCTCCTTGTCGTTTCTTCAGCACTCCTGCTGGTTGCAACAGGGGCAACCAGTGTAAATTCGCACACTCGTCTCCTAATGATACTCCACCACTCCAATCTCCTGATAACGCTGTTCCGCCACAAAACACCACATGTCCAAGTGGCAATAGAAATCCCCCTCCAGGCGCCTGCAGGTTCTTTTGGGAACAGGGCAGATGCAAGAGGGAGTTCAATTGTCACTACAAGCATACCCAGAGGGTGGAAAATTCTACTCCATCCTCCGCATCCACTTCAAGATCGTTTGGCACCGCGTCTCGATCGGCTTCCGTTCTACAACAGGTCGCTCCTTTTTTGACCGAACAAGGGTTGTCGAAAATGAGCGGCAGCGGAACGGACGGGTTTTTCCCTCAAGATCCTTCCCCCTTATCTCCATCTGAAGCGCACAACGCGTTGAAGAGATATCTTTCCGAATACTTTCGATTTAAACACACTTTTGAAATCTATGCGTTTTTGAAACCCCTAAATAGTGCCACTACCTCTAATGCGGGTTGGGTACGTCATCCGATCTTTGTTCTCGCGACCATCGTACTAATTCGTTTGCCAGACTCAAGAAGATGGCCAAGTAAGTCGTGGATGGTGATGTTGATTACAAACGATGTTAATTGTATTTTTCGAGCAGCTTCTTTTGCAAACAATGGCCTCAGTGCGTGATGTTTTGGACTCTCTTGTAGCCCTTGCGTTGATTCTCCTTTCAGCAAAACGGTTTACACCGTCTGATCGATATCATACTTTGGCCACAAGTATCTGCGCAGGCTGGAAATAGCCGTGAAGTCCTTTCTTTCCAGCGAGGGATACTACCGATATTACGTGTTCGTGCCCCTTATTTCTAGGTTACTTTCTGCTCACTTCTCGCAGTACCTGTCGTCCGACTTTGTCGTCAAGAGTACCCTCGTAACCCGAGTCAAGTGAGAAGTCTTGGGTGACATTGCAGATTTGCTACTGATTAGACGTGATGCAGTACTCTCTTCACCGGGGTGCTACAAAACCTCGAAAAGCTCGCTGCCGCGATCGAGAGCAGCATGGCTGTTATCATGGCCAATCGGTCATTCAGGGATTCTGGGTCGACAATGAGTCATCCTCAGTTCGGCCCTCAGGTTTTTGCATCTATAGCTGGCGTCTTGGATGAGTGTGTTGCTTTCGTTTTTACTGAAGGATTCGTCTTGACGTCTCGTGAATAGGTGTCTGGTACGATTCAAGAATGCGGTGGCGACGTACCCACGTCTCGTCACTCTGGTCACGAACCTTCGCCTCTGGTTCGACCAGTGGTCCACTGGAGTTTTCTCATCTCCTGTGACATTCGATAACCCATTCCAAAGCATCGAAGGACCAGTTCGCGACCTCTTGGTTAACGCACTCAGGGAGAAAGTGAACCGTCTTGAGTCAATCGTTAATCGTGAACTTGGAAAGGAAACACGCTCCAGTTCTCGCAAGAATGCACCAGGCGGTCCCTCGAACGAAGGTCTCCTCGCTGCCCTGCATAGCACCTACGATCCTCCCGGAGATCTTCGTCTGGATGGTCGCCGACACGACAACGATTTTGTGGACATATACGACATCCGCGTCGCTCCTACCCACCAAGAATTGATGTGCCGAGTTCAGCCGTTCCTCCCAGCTAGCATGTTCGACGCACCGCACCCTGCTCCAGCTGAATCTATTCAACGTTTACTGGACGTTCAGTTTCGTCTCTTGAGAGAAGAGCTCACGTAAGTCCTTCAGTTACCACTTGTCTGCATGCGATCTAATATTCGCTTATAGCGCGCCTTTGCGGAGGGCCGTGCAATTTGTCCAAGACGATCTCAATGATTTAGATCACCGGAAAACAAGGTTAAGGGAGATCCTCCAGAAGGACGGAGGAAAGTACCACGGCGTGGCCGATAGCCATGAATCTTTGATGTTCAATGTATACACCGACGTCAACTTCACGTCATTGGTTCCCGACCGCCGCGCCATATCCACAAGCCTAACTGTCGCGACGCCTCCAGGCAGGGCTCGTTCTGCTCAAGGTGGAGCGCGCGTCGCATTCTGGAAAGGAATGAGTGGCAAGCGCCTTGTACAAGGCGGGCTCATTGCGCTTGTTTGGAAGACGAGCACAGGCATATCCGTCCATCTTGGCACCGTGGCCAGTCCGATCAAGGAGTTGACCAATTATGTTCAAGGCAACGCAAATCGCGTCAAGATCCGAGTCGTCTTCTTCGACAGCGAGATTGAATTGCGTATTCTAACCGAATTGAGGACAGGACGTTCGTCATTCGATGGCGTCAAGGTACTTGTCGAATCTCCAGTCTTGTTTGAGGCCATCCGGCCATTCCTCGAGGCTCTCAAAACGGAGCCTGAGAATATTCCCTTCCCCCGTTATCTGGTCTTTCATCCATCCGATTACCTGAGGACATGCACGATCGATCCTCCAAAGTATACACGGTTCCCGGGCTTCAGCTTTCAGCTGTCTTCCTTGTTTGATCCAGAAGCCGAGATAGATGACCTACGGATGAGTATTTCTGACAAGAGTTCGGTTGACCGCGCCCTCACAGAGCTGCGTCGGGCCAGTCGTCTTGACCCGAGTCAGGCCGACGCTGTCATTGCCGCACTGACGAGAGAACTCGTGTTGATTCAGGGGTGAGTCAGGTCTCTCATTTAGTATGAAGTCCATCGTTGACGTCGTACTTAGACCACCTGGAACCGGAAAGGTGATGTTTTTCGCCAGTAAACAAACAAACTGTATCCTTACGCGACACGTTTGACTTCAGAGCTACACGGGTGTCGAGCTTCTGCGTGTGCTCATCGCGAATCATATTGGTCCCATCCTTATGATCGCGTTCACGAATCATGCGCTTGACCACATGTTATGCTCTGTCCTTGATGCAAATATCACAACCGATATCGTCCGCTTGGGTTCGCGTTCATCCGATGAACGCATCTCCGAGTACTCAATCGAAACGCGGGAGATGGTTGCCGGACAATCTCGTCTTGACCATACACACAGCACCAAGTATCATGAACTCAAATCTGTGGGAGAAGAAATCTCCAAATTAATCGATCGCATGCAGAAGATTGATCTCGAGTCGGACTCGTCGGAAATCGTGAAGTATCTTTCTCTCTTCCACCCGGAACATCATGCTTCTATGCATGAGCCACCTCAATGGATCGAGGTTTCTAGGACCCTTTCTCAGGACGATTCGGAATCGGGAGAAAAGTGGCAGAAACAGGGTCGTAGAGGCCAGGTGACCGCAGAGGACACCTCTATCTACGCGTTCTGGAAGAACTGTGGCGATTTGGGGTTTCTGGACACGGTCATGAATCCGGTTGTTGTCCCACAGGCCAGTAGCTCATACCCTGAACCTGCCGTACCAGGTCCTTCTCGTTCCAACCGCTTCGAGCTCCTGACGGAGGCTGCAGCGGATGTCGAGGACATGGGGGCATTGGAGGAAGCCGAGTACGATGAATCAGACGAGGAAAGCGACGAGATTCAGCCAGAGAAAAGCTGGATGAAAGTCGGCTTTGCCGACACTCCAGATTCGGAGACAGAGGCAGAGAAAGCGAAAGCGCCCACGCCAGCGCCTGGACCCTCTTCCCCGTCTCCACCTGTCGCGGAAGCGGAGACGCCTTACCCCTCCTATGTAAACGATGCAGCTGGGTTTTTCGCGGCCCTTGGAGAAGATGATATCCCAACGGTGCCTTTTGGCCATCGAACAGTGGAGGCGCTTCTAGACGAGGGCGAGGTCTGGGACATGAGTTACCACGAACGGAAAATACTCCACGCATTCTGGATGGAGGAGGCGCGCACCCAAATGCAGCTAAACCAACAAGACGAGTTCGACCGTCTCCGAGAGAAGCATGCGGCTAAGGTTCAAGAGTACAGTGAGATCAAGGAAGAGGTGAGTTATGCGAGATTTGGCGGGATTGCTGGTCTGAAAGTGTACAGGTCCGACGCGATTTGCTGAAGAATGTCAAGATCATTGGATGTACTACGACAGGTACTTGAGCATCGTCGATGTGTAAGATCCAGCTCCTAACGTGTTGCTCTATATAGGCGCAGCCAAACTTGGAACCCTTCTCAAGGTGCGTGATCCCGAGAATCTTCTCGTCTATGATTTTCACGCTGTGTACTAGTCATTGTCTCCTAAGGTATTGATGGTCGAGGAGGCCGGGCAGGTACTCGAGGCCCATGTGTTGGGAAGCCTCGTTTCATCTGTTGAGCACCTCATTCTCATCGGGGACCCTCTCCAACTGCGTCCGACGCTGAACAATTTTGGTATGTTGCGTTGCGACGTCATACACAGTGCTTGACTTGTTCTCTAGCCCTATCGATGGATCATCCACGTGGAAGCAAGCTCTATCGATTCGACATGTCTCTCATGGAGCGCTTGTCAACGTCTGGCCTGCCAATGTCCAGGATCGACATGCAGCGCCGAATGCGCCCAACGATCTCGAGCCTCATACGGTGTGTATCTTGACATTCATCAAAGTCGACGAGTTACTCAAAACGGACAGGAACACACTCTACCCCGGACTGCTGGACCACGAATCAATTCAAAACCCCCCCGACGTTCGTGGTATGGTCAAGAACCTATTCTTTATCACGCATAACCACAAAGAAAATGGTGGTACGGACGAGACAGCGAGCAAATACAACATGTATGAGGTGAGGACACGATCTCTTTCCTGAGCGAAGAACAAGACTCACGTCCGGAATTTCAAGGTCGAAATGATCCGAGACCTTGTGCTTTACCTCCTTCGGTAGTTGGCCCTTGGTTATTGTTATCGTGAGATTCCTTTTGCTCACGTTTTCGTAGACAAGGTTGCTATTCTGCGGAGGGCGACATCGTCGTCTTGTGTGCATACTTGGGTCAGCTTGCTCGACTCAGGGATGCACTGGGCGGCGAAGTCGCTGTTGTAATCGACGAACGGGATCAAGCTGCCCTCGACGACCGTGAAGGTGACCAGGATGACACCAGCGATGCTTTGCTCGGTGGGTTCATCGAGCGTGTCAAAGTTATCAGCCGAGTATGTTGTTTTATCCATGGGTAACGCAGTTCGGGTTCAACTGACTCCCGTCATCCTTGTAGGTCAGGTTGCGGACCGTCGATAACTACCAAGGGGAGGAAGGAAAGGTAGGCCACTGTAGAATGTATCTGGCTATGTTCTTTTTGTCGGCTAACGCTAACTAAGATCGTCATCCTGTCGCTGGTTCGAAACTCTGGCGGCGGTGACGATGAGTTTGAAATGCAAACAATTTCTCAGAATACTCGGGTTAATATTGGATTTCTCAAGGTACGTGGTGATATACGGTCTGAACACTTCAACTGACTGATACACGGCACTTACTAGTCCGAGAATCGTACTAATGGTAGTTGTTCCTTGCCGTCGCATGCGTTGCTCACTTGCTCACTTTTTGCGCAGTGGCATTGTCCCGGGCTCGCGAAGGTTTGTATATTTTTGGCAGTGCTGAAAACCTGTCGTCCAGAAGCAGGATGTGGCGTTCGGTCATTGAGGAACTGGACTCGCAGGATTCATTGGGTCCAGCCTTGCCCGTGGCTTGTCATAGGCATCGCGAAACTGTGGAATATATCTCGTCTCCCGGACAACTTTCCCGGATTGCTCCGGATGGTAGGTGTCTTCAGTACTTTTTGTTCATGTATGATGGTTTATGACGCTCGCAGGTGGGTGTATGGAGCAGTGTGACACGCTGCTGAAATGTGGTCATCTCTGTCCATTCAAGGTATGAACCCTGATGTCGCTTTTCCATCGCTCCTGAACTTAATAACTGATCCCGGGATCCAGTGCCACTGTGACGATCCCAACCATATTGCGGTGATCTGTACCAAACCGTGCCGAAGGCTCTGTCGCCGAGACCACCCGTGCAGAAAAGAGTGCCACACGCCATGCGGCGATTGTTTGTTCCCTGTTCCAAATGTTCAACTACCCTGCGGACACATCAAAAATTCCGTTCCGTGGTACGTTCGAGGGGACACATTCACTGTTTCGCTTAACTGACAGTCCAACTCTAGCTACCAGTTGGACCAGCTCGAAAGCGTTCGATGCAACGAAGAAGTAGTGAAGCAGCTGCCGGATTGCGAACATCAGGCAAAGATGCCTTGTTCTCAGGACCCGGAAGACCACCCATGTCTGGTTCGCTGTGGAGAATTGATGGCGTGTTGTGGCAAGAGCTGCAACGCAACATGCGATGCATGTCAATCGCTTAATGACGCGCCAGCCGCCGGAGGCGCCATACAGAGGATCAAACATGCTTCGCATCCGTGTCAGAAACGCTTGTATTGCGAGCATCCTTGTCAGGAACCGTGCTCCGAAGCGCACGAGCACACGACACGTTGCAAGGCCAAATGCAGGCAGGTCTGCGCTCACGCCCAATGCAAACGCCCGTGTTCCGTCCCGTGTGCGCCATGCAAGCAATCGTGCACTTGGTGAGTACGCTGTCCTATCAGAGTAGGCTTTGTTTTTTGACCAATGGTTGCAGGACATGTCCTCACTACACTTGCCCAGTTCCTTGTGGTTCTGTGAGTGATGATTACCTGGATGCGTTATCCGAGGTGAACTGACGATCGATAGGTTTGTGCCCGGTTGCCATGTGACCGACGCTGTGAAAAGGTTCTCAGGTGTGGTCACCGATGTCCTTCTGGTGAGACACACAACTCGTTTTCGAATCCTAAAGCTCATGTTTTTATAGTGTGCGGGGAGGATTGTACCATTCAAGTTTGCCCTGAATGTGCTTCCGAGGATCAAAGGGCTCAAATAGCCGACTTTGTCATGCAACGCACGTTGGGAGAAATCGAACCCGACTTAGAATCTCTGGACGAGATGTTGATCACCATTCCGTCTTGTCGCCACACGTTTACCGTCGAGACGCTTGATGGACACTGTGGCATGAGCGAGTTTTACAGCTGTGGACAGAACGGGAAATGGTTGGGTCTCTTGTCCCCGATCGGGTTCAAGCGACCACCCACATGCCCAACCTGTCGCGCAGATATTACGGCACCCAGATACGGTCGCGTCTTCAAGCGAGCAGACTTAGACATTCTGGAACGCAACATCGCCGCTCAAATGTCGTTGTCTCTCGGAACAGTCCAGACGTCACTCGAGTCTGTCCCCATCAGTTCCAAGAAGGATCAATTGGTGAACATTGCGGCGACCATTGACCTTAAGTTCAAGGACAAGACCGATGAGAAGAAGCGAACCAGTCAGGCCAAGGCTCGAAGCAAAGTTTTGAGTTCGAACAAAGAGGCGCCGATTTCGGAGCGGGATATCCATCCCGCGAACCTACAGCTACACGGCATCGATGGTTCTGTGGTGGATGTCTGGCGCAAGGCGATGCACGAGCTCCTCCTTGTGTACAGACAGGTCGTCCAAGTCGCCGAGACGCGCTCGGCGCATACGGAAGCATGGGAGGCAGCGCTTTCGTGTCTGCACGAGCGCGAAGTCGACGCGGCTCTCAGTGATCTGGGTACTTCACCCAGGGAACCCATGACCCACGCGATGCGCGTCGCCAAGATCAAGATCGGGCAACCGCGTCCTCTCGCGGACCGGAGGTTCTTGGTGGAAGCAATCTGGTTGACTCTTCATATCCGCCTCATACTGACTGACATGATGACGACGTGGCTTGACAAGATCAGCAAACGCACTGGCAATGGCGTCAACACCAACCAACAGTTGGCTTGGGCCACCTATATCGTATTCTTGTTCAAGAGCTGTTTGCGAGATGCTGACGTTGCCTTCGCCGTCGCAAAAGACTCCGAATCACATCGTCAGGTCTCGAAGACAGCTCTGTACCAAATGCGGATTTCTTTGGAAGAATTTCGGTTTGATATGATGATGTGTAAAATGACGGGTCAGTTTAAAGACCAGGATCATAGGCGCGTACTGGCAGAGCGTGCGTCGAGTCTCTGCGAGCTGGCGGATGCGTTGATGAAGACGACGATTCAAAAGTATCGGGCGAAGAAGACGGGCGCTGAAGAGATGACGTGGTTAGAGACAAATTTCTCGAGTGTTGCGAGGGACATTGTGGGCGAGTGGGCGAAGATTGAACGCTCGATTTGGACGGACACGTTTTACGAGCCCGTCTCGCTCCAGGAACGTATCGCCATCGTCAAGGCGCTGGGTTTCTGTAAGTAATCCTCCTTTTCTTTTCTCTTAACGTAGACTCAGGGAACATCATCGTCCAGCTCATGCGGGACATTTTTACAACTGTCCAAACGGACACACATTTGTGATCACCGAGGTGCGTAGATGGCACGGACGATGTGTCGTTATTCGAAACGCACGTACTGATATGGATATATTAGTGCGGCGGGGCGATGGAGGTGTCGAGATGCCCGGAGTGTGGCGCGGTCATTGGAGGGTATGGTCATCGCTTGGATCCATCCAACACTCGGAATGAAGAGTTTCTCGCATTGGAGATGGAGGCTGGAGCACAGCCTAGCCCATGGGCAAGACCGTGATGATCAGCGGCACAACTGTCGGACGTGCGTTGTTGTAAGCTACTTTTCTTTTCTATGGCCGTCTTTTTCACGAAGTGTTGGTTCCGTTTGAAGAAAAGGATTGGAAATAGGCTGGACAGGACAGAAGAGGTTTGCTGAGATGTTAATTATGCAAAGCAGGATACATTGGGTAGTGAACGCGGTTTTGAAGTTTCGATTATTTGCCTCTACCATTTACACTTGTTGCGTCTCCCTCGGGTTCCCAGCCTTGATAGCGATCCACGAAGATACGTAGCCTTTTCACTGCTTTCGTGAGCCAAAACCCAAAAGAACGCGAATGATAAGTAGAAGCTATCTGATATCTAATCTCTACCGTGACCTCACGCGCATACAATGAAGTCGTAGCCTTTTTCATCGATGGCCTCATCGTAAATCGCGGCGACCTCGCACGCACAGTGGTTACTGGTCAACGCTGGATGAACCTCGCGAAGTACGGGACATCTATCACGCACAGATCTTTTGCAAAATCGCCACTCGTCGACGCGCGTCACGGTCACGGTACTGAACGGCGGTAACACGGAAATAGCTCTGCCATCGATAACGGAGCAACTACCCGAGGGTAGACGGCCTGAACCAAACCCAATCATGATGTCCAGGTCATCAACTAGCTTCCGTGCTGGAATGCTCCCAAGGAGCACGTCTGTGTGATACGGGCGCTCGTGTGGCATCAATCGGATGTGAATTGCGTGCGAAACCCGCAGGGTTTCCGACTCGAAGCCAGGCCCTCAGGCTATCCTGAATGGGTGAGGTGAGGGTGAGCCGCGAGGGCAGGCTGGGCCCTCGCAGTCACCTCGACCGGAGAACGAACAGGTGTTCGGGCGACAAGCGTCGAGTGAGATCAATAGCCCGTGCCAGCCATTGTCTCTGCCACGAGAAGGAGTGGTGGTTGGGTGACGACGAAAGGAAGCGAAGCCTACAAGTGGGGCTCTGAAGTTTGAGTCGAGCTGAACGAAGTGGCCGGAAGCAAAGAAAAGCCGCCACCTCACTTAGCTCTCGCGCAGACCTCATCTGGCGCCGCGGCTTCGTGCCTCCACTTATGTATGAGACCACCTGTCTACCTGGTGGTGGGCTTGAACCATTACACCTTAGCTTTATCAATGATGTTTTCTCAACTTGGACAAGCCCTAATTAGAGTGCATAATAACATGTGGAAGAACACGTGCTAGATACATGAAGTAAATACTCCAGTTGAGTGAGTACGAGACTGGAGGAAAGGAGCCCTCAAAGTGAACAACACATCGACGTTCATAAAAGGTAATGTAGGTAATGTAGGTAATGAAAGTAAAGTAAGTAAAGGTATCTATGGACTGTTCTTCAACATAACAAATAGTTTCAAAAACTCTGGCACGGCACTACATAGAACGGTAGTGGTATTGGAGGATGTTCACTATTGATGAACTAGTATGGGACCCCGGAAGAAAGATGAAGATGTCAACTAAACGGAAAAGTCGAATGAAACAAGACATACGTGTCACTTGCCGTCGCCGGGCGTACCACCAGCCGCTTTGATGGCTTCGTCAACCAACTCAGCAGGTAAAACGTCTGCGCTAATGGTACCCGCTATTTCACCAACATTTTCCAAAAGATCGTCAATAATGTCTGTCCCGGAACCTTTTGTATTAATACATTGGTCAACCTTCACCGGAAATATGTCATTGATACCAGAAACCGTACCTTTCTTCCCCCCATCGTCACGGGCAGTGATGTCGCCAGCATTCGAAATAACTGCAGCAGCAGCAAGACTGAGGTACAATGCGAAAGAGACGAGCGAGAATGAAGTGCGCATGGTGATCAAGTGCAAAAGAAGAAGAATTCCGCTGAGAGGCTCAGAAGGAGTTGGGAGTCCATAGATCAGGAAGCTCTGACCTTTTATAAACCCTCAGGAAGCGAGTAGAATCCAATGGTGGTCGCCATCTATCTGAAAACAGATCCATCTCCATTATTCGGCTCTACTTGTGGATACTTTTCCGAGGCCAAATGATCAACTCATTCCGGGTCTGAGCTTCTAGTGCAACATTATTCCCGCTGCTTACGGTAAATAGTATGTGAGCTGGGGTTCTTTTCCGCAGGGAATCGCAAGAACTTACGTCGAGTAAATGACACCTATCAAAGAAAGAAAAAAGAAGTAGCGGGCAGTGACCAGTAGGATCAGGTTAGATTGCGGGCGGGGTTCTGTCATGCAAGTGGTCCACTGCACGAGTTTGTACACGGCCCGTTGTTGCATTTCAGGCTACATGCTTGGTCTCCATTGTTCGGCTCCGTTTGTGGACAAACCCAAGGATCAGATTCGTACGTCAAATGAAACATTACTCCCGCAACTTACGTTGACTATGGGTAGTAGCTGGGATTCTTCTCCGCAAGGAACTTGAATGGCCAGAATCCGAGAAGTTCAAGAACTTTGTGGAGTAAAATGACGCCACCATCAATCAAAAAAAAAAGATGTAGGGGTGCAGAGGGCAGTTAAGATCTGCCAGTGGTTAGATGCATGCCAGAAGGGTCCTGTCATGCCAGCGGAGTTCACTACACCAGCTTGTTCATTCATGTCGTTGCTTTTCAGGGTCTTCACCAGGCTGCTATGCACCACCACTAATCATATGAGCCTGCGGGATGCCCACCCGGATGGACTTGGTAGATTTCGATAGATAAGGCGAGTGATAGTGAAGGATTTAATCCTAACATAACCACGTTACCTTCACATCGTTGGTTCCTAACCGCCGTGGTATATTCATGAGCCTAACTGTCGAGACAGCTCCAGGGAGAACAAGCACTGTTCAAGGTGTAGTGTGCGTCGCATTCTGGAAGGGAATGAGTAGAAAGCGACTTGTTCTAGGAAGTCGTCGCGCTGGTCTCGGAATTGACCGATTATGTCAGAGCAACACTAATTCCATCAACTTCAAGTTGAAGGTAAGTCCTCGTCGAGTTGCCAGTCTTGTTTAAACTATCCTGCTGCTCCTCGATGCCCTCAAAATGGTGCCTGGCATTGTTCGCTTCTCTCGATATCCCAGTACCAGCTTTCGGCTATCGCCGCCGCTTGTTCAATCCGGAAGCCGAGGAAGATGCCCGACCTGCGGACAATTGTCTTGACCCCAGTCAGGCTGACACTGTCGTTACCGCAGGTTTGCTGATCAAGATGTTGATTACTGTAAAGCATGAACAAGATACCATAACATTGTCAGTGTAACCGCGGCTCAATTGAATGTTCGGCAATAGTGTTGTACATACATCTCCCGGGCCTCGTCCCTGTACTCCTGTTTTTGTTCTATCATCTACTCTCGCTTCGTCTCCCTCCGAGGCCTGATAGTGATCATGGCTTTTTTACTTCCTTCCGACTAGCCAAGACCCAACGAACTGGAAGAGCGGCATTCGCTATAGAGTTTTGAACGCCCTTTGAGTGAAACAAATGCCAGGACAAGTCGGTCAAAGTTCCAAGGCACGACGTTCTAATCAACATCCATCGACGTCACGGGGCATGGCTTTGCTTCACCTCACACAGGACCGATCAAACGGATGCCCGTGGAGTTCCACCAGTTTCTCTCGAAGCGTCTCTGCAACCGCCCACATGCGTTCCACCTTGGGATCCTGAGCGCACCATTGTTGCTGTTCGAGAAAGACGGGGCGGAAGCGACGTCGAATGACTGGTCGAGCGGGTGATGTTTGCCCTTGCGTTGAACGCGACGGTGACAGTTGTGAGTCGGTTTGTGCAGGTGTCGCTGTGGCTTCTGCCACCTTGGCACGGGTCGATGGACCCGCGACTGGTGACTCGCTCTCCTGCGTGACCTGCAGCTTCGTAGGACTGCCTTTGAGGGCAGCATGGAAAGCAGCTGTAGCAACCGCCGAAGATCGCTTAGTGGGAGAGTTACTAGTTCTTAGCTTGGCGGGCGATAAACTGTCGACTCGACGCTTCTTGGTTGGCGTTTCTGGGAAGGGGGCGCGATCATCGGTGCGTTTCCTCGAGGGGGTCGATGTCATCCTCGTCTGCGGTCTGAGAGTGGATTTCATCGGAGACTTGAAATAAGACTTGATTTGCTCTGCAATCCTGTCGCATCGTTTATCGAGGATAGTCACAACGGCTTTAAGGGTCTTTGCTTGTATCGAATAGGTTTGACGAAGAGATCGCTCCTGCACAGAGGGTTCCTGTACCTCGCAGTTGGGATTATACTCTCAGACACGATATTCAATGACCTTACCTCCATCAACTGGCATACCCAGTAGAATATGGCACACAACACGGCGTTCGCGCCATACCGCTCCCTGAGGATGTCGACTTGTGGAAGGGCAGCCTCGGCGTCCTCCATGCAAGCTATCGCATGTTCTCTTGAGTGGACGTGGTATGCATCGACAAGCGCCTCGTACGTGAGATTTGTGACGACGCTGCTTTCCTCAGTGCCCAACGCGGCGCGAACTGTCTTGAGGATGTCGGAGAACTCGATCTTCGAGATACATGCTGCAGACATCGCTGACTGAAGCGAAACTTCGCCCGTGTTGAGCCTGTGTGATGTTCGTTTGCAAGAATGACCAGCGAACAAGGGAAACGCGTACTGTTCGGACGCCAGGTACGCGCATACAGCGGGAATTGCGATGGTGTTTTTGACGACAAAACCAGAGCCTGGACGCGTCTTTGCATTGACGAGGCGAAGAATAGACTGGGCTTTTTCCAGCGTTTCTGGGCTGGAACATAACCTGTTCAGTTGGTTGCGTTGGAGTGCTGCCATGGTGGTCCGAGTCCAAGAGCGAACCCTATGTGGCGGTACATCTTACCATTTGCTGACGTGAAACTCCGCTGACTTGGGCATGGGCTTTGTTCCCCACGACTCGGAGAATCATTCCTTGACCAAGGTCTACCAAGGTACTGAGTATTACCGGCGTCCGCGTCAGGTGGCACTGGACGCATTCGCCTGTCGCTGCCCTTCCCTCAGGCCCCTCTTCGGAAACCCCACCGCTCGTTCATCACACATCGCGCCTTATACCTTCATGAAAGGTTCCAGTCTCAACGCGAAAGCCATCGCGACGTCCGAGGGCATTGATTGTCTAAACCAACGCACGCGAGCTACACAGCTAACGTCGCGGATACCGTCAAAGGCACAAAGTTGTTTCGGCTGGACTCCACCGTATGCGAAGTCATCCTCGAGGAGAGGATCGTCACCGACGATGTCGTTATGTCGAAGCGAACACGGGAGAGGTCAAGTGGGGCTCTTGCTCATCTGTTATGCGTCACGTTGGTTATGCAGAGCGAGTTGGCCAGTCGGACGCGTACGCATCGTCTTACGATGTTCCGAGATCTCCGTCCCTTCATCAAAAAGGGACGCGTACGAACGGAAAGAAACTGTCCAAGGCGTCACCCTTGGTGGTGCCGATCCTGCTCATCCACAACCTCAGTGTGGACAAGGCATCATGACTCAGAGCATGATAGGGGCCTTGTGAAAAGTGGTTGGACAGAAGCGAGCAAGGTCGTCACGGGGTTATGTAAATCTGAGCGGTCATCTGACTTGTAGTGGTATTTATTGAGGATATCTAGCTAGAATTTGTCTGGCCAGACGCCTTCAATAAACACTACTTGATATTGCGAGCTTATATGAGTTTGTGTGCAGTGTTTCATGTCTCTAAGCTCTGCAATGGCGCCCACGGCTCATTGTATCGATCAGTCACACTTCTGTATCTGTTGGTTCCTTTCATGTTCTGGCGTGTTCTCGCGCGGAATCTAAACGAATCGTTGCTGTCGTCAACTTACAGAATAAATCGTGACTCGTTCTGTTAGAGTCGCGGTATTCCCTCAATCAAGCGCTTGGCACAAGACGTCGATCGGGGAGCATCTTGTTTGGCATGTAGATCTATAGATATATGATTGAAAGAACCTTGTCAGCTTCTCCGATCCAGCCGCCCACCACGAGATGGCGTCCGTTTTATCCTGGGTGTTCAGAGCCTGAGGAAAAGTCATTTTATGGGTTAGGTTCGAGTACATCATCGACTGAGAAAACCCGCAATGTGTAGGAGACCAACTATACTCAGGCTAGTAATGCCGATAGTATACTACTAGGAAGGTTCCAATGTCGACCGCTCGAGCGTTCAGTGACAATACAGTTAAATACACCAATTGTCATTCGAGATGCTACATACGCAAATTACAAAACATCGAGCGTGCGTACATTGTCCAGAATATCAGCCAAAGAAACATTCTCCTGAAATCGTACTGTAATCAAGCTATCCGCCGCAACTCGCCTGTAATCCACCCCCCGTCGACCCGTCGATGCTTGCGTTACCAACAGTGCGCCAAATGGTTGTCTAAGACGAGCAGCGAGCCGTCGTGCACGCGTCTCTTTGTCCAATGGTACCATACTATGCACGGGAGAAGGTTGTGATGGCGATTCAGGTCCGGAAAGTGACGAGGAAGCGTCGTCGGTGTTGTCGTCATAGAATTCGTCATCATCCGTGTTTGGTGACGCGACGTCATCCTCCGTGACTACGCTATTTTGCACACCCCGACGGTCCATGACCGCTTCCAACCAGGGGTGAACGAGATAAAGAGAACCCGCCCGGGAGAGGTCTTCTCTCGTCCTGATTTCAAGCGCCCCAAAGGCAACAGTGTCCGCACGATAAGCACGCCCTGTGCGCGAAAAAGATGGGAGTTGGAAGGCGATACAAGGAAGCTTCATTCGTCTTGCTGCGCACCAAGGGGCAGGAAGAACGTTGAGACGGTCGTATAACTTCAGGGCCACATCGAGGTCAAATGAGGACGAGTCCAACGCGGTGATCATTCTCTCCATCTCGGCGTCCGGAATAGGTTGCGGAAGGTGTAATGTCGCGGGGAGATTGAATACGGTGATATGGGCAGGCAAACAACCATTGAAACTGCCAGACTGCCCGGTCCATGCAAGGATCCTCGCATCTCCGGATACATTGAGAAGATGCCCCAAAAAGCGTCCTAGTGAACTCCTCCCTTCACCGTATATCACATGCATATCAGTGATCGAGAAAACGCCAAACAAGGAGTATGCAGCATCCTCCACTAGCGTCGCCTGCCGGGTCGAAGCCAGACGCAGCTTTTCCCGGATGTTGCTTAACCCTGGGCGAAGTGCCATCAACTGCTCGGCAGGCACCCCGGTGGCTTGCTCCATCTCCGAGATCACTTCTGGTGACTCTTTGTGGTTTGGCAGCTGCAGGTCGAGATAAGGAGTCCAATCCTCTGTGTAGAAGCGGACGACCTTGGAGGCGATGTATTCCTGTAGTGTCCAGGCACGAGTATTCCAGATGCTCCTCACCAGATCACCGCGCCTCGACGGTGAGCGAACACCAAAGAGGAAAACGATCATCATTGCAGAGCCTTGGAACCACTTAAATGTGTTGACTCGGGCTTCTTCGAGAATGACGTGATCTGCTTTGTTGATACAACAAGTAGCACTCCACGCCCAATTGAATCCCGCATCCCGTACGATCTTGCAGAACATTTGCAGCTTCTCGTGAGTCGGAGATTGATCCAGGTCATACACAGCGATGTGTACGACGTGCTGGAATAGTGGTTCATTCTCCTCCAACACATGCGATAGCATCACGTATCGGAAGAACTGTCTTACTTCACGTTTGATCCGGACGTAGTCGATCCGTGTCGTCATCGATGATATAAGCTCTTTGAAGATTGGGGTGGCTTCAAATGCAACCGCCTGCTCGGCTTTGTCGTGGAGACGGCCGGTTGCTGTATTGATGAGTACACGTGGCAAATGACGGATAGTCCGTTGAACAATGTTGCGAATCGTCACACGTGTGCTCGATGGGCTTATGTACCGATCACCTTGTTCTGCAGAATAATGTGAACAAATCATTTTTATTAACTGGGACGGGAATGCGACTTACGTTGTACGTCTGGATCAGGTGACTCTGCCATCTTTGAGAGCATCTCTTCGAACGCGCTAACTGCATTGTCGTAATCTTGTGCCTTGTGTAAAGCCGCATGCTTCATCTTATAGCCCCATGGCGACGACGAATCGAGCGTTAGCACCTGAGAATGATGCATGAACAAGGTAAACCTGAATGAGGTAAAGACGATGTACCTGGCTCGCATCGTCTAGAGCCTGTCTCCATGACCCGGTCGACAACAATCCCTTGCTTCGCTTGATGAGAATTCCTTGTGGGGAAGGCGGGTTGAGGGATAAGGCAGTCGTATAGTGGGAGATGGCCTCGTCATATCGTTGGTCATCCATCGAAGTATCTCCGAGATCCTCAAGCCTCTTCAAGGAACGCTGCCCGAAGTCTTACACCAATTGGAGCATAAGCGACGCTGCCAACAGAAGACGCGACCACTCACCAAGAATCCATTCGAGATGCTCACCATCCAGGTGTGTCTCTTCCTCCGATTCACTCGTCATTTGGTGGAAATGCCCGACTGCGTCGCTGGTGCGACCTGCTGCATACAAGGTTTCGCACAGATGCCGTCGAATCGTGATGTCGAGATTATCAAATTTCCATCCGGATATCTGAGAGTGAGAGTGAGTTTTTTCAATACGTTGCATTGTACGCCTCAGGACGGTTACCAATGAAACCACATAGAGTGGTCCATTTGTATGATGCCCCATTTGGGTTCGCGCATGCGTGAATGACTGTATTGCACCCTCGTAGTCGCTGCGCTCCATATGCGAATTCCCAAGGAGAAGATACATGTACGCCTTCTGGAAATGTCAGCGATAATGCCCACTGCCTGGTAGTTCGTTGCGTACGTGCCTGAACTAGACAACACGCTGAGTTATCACGTATCGTAGTTATGAGGTCATCCACGAGTGATATCGCATCGCGGTGTTCTCCAGCCATGAACACGATGATAGCCTGAGGGATATGAACGGGCGGTGCGAGTTTGAAAGATATATATACCTTGATCAGAAGGATGAAGATACCGTGAGATGACTGGAACTGCTCGAAGGCGATGTCGCACGCCTGATAAGCCCCGTCCCGTTCCCCCAGGCCAACATGTGCGATACTCTTTGCGATGTAGCCAATGACGGACGGTTGAATTTCGATTGCCTATGTTTCAACTAACGTCAGGATCAGTAGAGGTGAGAGTAGATCAACAAGCACCTTTTCGGCGTCAATAAGCGCTGCGTCCCACTGTTGTAAACGAGCACGCACGAGAGCTCGACTAGCGAGTACATGATGGCTTGGACTCTGCGACTCGGGGATCGCTGCGGTCAATAACGCATCTGCGTTCGCCAGCTGATCCTGCCTCCATGAGTCAAGTGCGGCGGCGTCGATCTGGATGACAGGCTCCTGGAACGTGGGGTGTAACCGAGAGTCGAGACAATGAGATTGAATCCTACACGACAAGATGCGCAAAGGGGATGTAATACTCACAGTCACGGTAATATGAAACAGGTCTTTGATAGTAAATTTCGAAGACGTCGTCATCAGGATATTACGACGTCGCAGAGAAATAGTGAGAGTCAGCGGAGAAGCTGTGGTCTATCATCTCTTTCCGCGTATTATATACATCCTCACTGGATCAGTGCACAGGTTCCATCACCTCGTGTTCTTTTGGCAGCAAGTCACCGCCCGTTTCATAGTACGGCGCAATCAATATCAGATGTATTACACGCTCGACGAATACAAGAAAACTGTGCGTTTCTGCCTCCAGGTGACATTAAGCGCGTTCGTCTGTCGCGCAGACTCGGAAAGCCCCTTCTTCTCCTTCAGCACTGCTGACGCTCGTGTCGTTCATTTTAGACGTTCAATTTCGATCCGATGAAGCCACACAGACGCTGTCACTAGACATTGTTTCTCCCGATGCTGAGGCCCAAGTGTGTAGTACGGAGGTGAGGAAGACAGGAACAGAGACGTCACGTTTTCAATTAAAGTCACAGAAACATTGGGGGGTGCTGGGATTCAATTTCTTCACAGCCAGCCACTCGGAATTATCCTGTCACCCATTGCAGCGGCCACGGACAGCCGTCGAACCAGCTTTGCCAGTGGAGTCCATCGTGATCATCAACTACGAAGGACTTCGTCATGACCATCCGGAACGAGTTCGTCAATCCTATCAGTTCGACGCTGGAGATCCAACGGACGAAGAAGATATAACTGGGAATGAGAAACACTTTGTGGCCGGCCACCACGATCGACCACCAACGATAAAGACAAGTGCGTGGGGCTGTACATGCCCCACCTTCCGAAGGAGGCTCAATCTATATAATCATTCCCGTCTGCGGCGCTGAGCTTGAATGAATGATTCCACAGGTTGAAATCACGTTTTACAGGCTTCCCGTGGACTGTTTGTGCCGACACTCCCAGGTTCTGGTTGATATGTTCCAGGCGGGTACTACCGACGAGCACTGACTTGTTGATAGCTCTCGTTCTGGATATACGAAGGAAGAACTTCATGCATTCCTGGCATCCTGTGACAAGTGCGAGTGCGACGCGACAAAAACGCTTGTGGCAGATCACATCGAAGTTTCAGATCGCTTTTCGGGGCTTCACCGAGATCCCCCTCACTGGCACTGAACTCGCTCATACGCACTACTTAGTGATTGGCCCGAATATCTTGGCACTTGCAAAAGCTGCTTTTGACACAAACCGCTGAATCGAAGAGCCTCATATTTCTTTACATACTGACGACTATCAAGATCCGCCATTTGCAAAGCAGACTGGCGTGCTGTTTGGTGGGATAGGATGGGTCATTACCTTCTTAACGGGCGAAACCCCCAGCAGCCCACAGCCATATGTTGAGGCTGTCAGACTCGGACGCTTCAAGGAGATGCAGTTTGGGCGTATGGGCGGGGGTTGCAATGAAATGATGTTCCGATGGATATGTAGACAAAGGTAATGAAATGCATTCGAGTGTGCTGACTGTATGTATGGTTCGCGCAACATGTGCCCAGCCGCCGCAGTTTGTTATGACATCGATACCTAAACCGATCCAATACAGTGTGTTCCAGACGAGAATTCGGTCGACAAATAGTAGAATGGTATCAGATGGACGTGCTCGTGCTCGCGTCTATAGACCTCTCGTCACACATGCTCAACACATCCCGCTGCTATGGTTGCTGTGCCGGGTCACACCATCGAGTCCGAGCTTACACCGAAGCAAATCACATAGACACCATTATACGACTTCATACTTAGTACTCACCTGCACGTACTGTCCAACAAGGGGCAACGTCTAAGGACAATAAACCAGGCTCAAAAAAAAAAAAAGCTTACACCGAGCAACATAAGCAGGTTCAAACACCAACGGCTCGAGCGTTCGATCATACCATTGTCCTAGGCAAGTTACAAAACATCGAGCGTGCATACATTGTCCAGAATATCAACCAGCGAAAGGTTCTCCTGAAATTGTACAGTGATCAAGCTATCTGCCGCGACGCGCTTGTAGTCCACCGCGCGTCCACCCGTCGATGCCAACGTGAGCAAGAGCGCACCAAATGGCTGCCTAAGACGGGCAACGAGCCGTCGCGCTCGCCTCTCTTTGTCCATTGATACCATATGCGTACGTGCGGGCTGTGACAACGGTCCCGCGAGCGACGAAGAGTTGTTGTCTGCATCAAAAAACTCTTTCACGTCAAAGAATTCTTCGTCATCCAGGTCCGAGAACTCTCCACCATCGTCGACATCAAAGAATTCTTCGTCGTCGTCGTCGACTTCCTCATCAGAGATATCTTGATCATATATGCACGGTGAGGGTGGTGGCGCGACATCCTCCCTTCCTCTGACATTGCTTTTATCTTCGCGCTCCAGAAGAGTATCCAACCAGGGGTGAACGAGATACAGAGACCTCATCTGAGAGAGGTCATGTTTTGTTTTGATTTCAACTATCCCAAAGGCGACAGTCTTGGCACGAAAAACTTGAATACGACCCGAACGCGTTCGGCGACACAGTGAAAAAAGTGGGAGTTGGAATGCGATACATGGAAGCTTCATTCGATTCTCTACAAACCAAGGTGCAGAAAGCTGATTGAGACGGTCATATAACCTCAGCGCCACATTCAGGTCATATGAAGAGGACTGCGGCGAGGTGATGATTCTTCCTAGCGTATCGTCCGGAATGGGAGCCGGGAGGTGGGATGTTGCTAGCCCGTTGAATACCGTGATGTAGGCGGGTAGGCAACTGTTGTAACTACCAGACTCGCCAGACCAAGCAAGGATGCTCGCGTCACCAGATCCGGTGAGAACAAGCGCCAACAAACGTCCTAGGGCGCCTTCCCCTGCGCCGTATATGGCAGGTAAACCAGTAACTGAGAAAATGCCCAGCATTGAATATGCAGCGTCTTCTACCAGTGTCGTCCGCCGCGTTGAAGCGAGACGCAGTTTTTCCCGAATGCTGCTAAACCCAGGACGGAGTGCCATCAATTGCTGGGCAGACACCCCTGTGACTTCCTCCATCTCCGAGATCACTTCTGGTGACTCTTTGTGATTCGGTAACTGCAGGTCGAGATAGAGAGTCCAATCCTCCGTGTAGAAGCGGATCACCTTGGAGGCAACATATTCCTGGAGTGTCCAGCCACGCGTGTTCCAGATGTTCTTCACGAGAGCGCCGCGTTGAGATGAAGAACGAACACCGCGGAGGAAAACGATCATCATTGCAGAACCCTGGTACCACTTGAACATAGCAACCAGGGCTTCTTGGAGGATAAAGTGGTCGGATTTGTTGATACAGCATGTATCGCTCCATGCCCAATTGAATCCCGCATCCCGAACGATCTTGCAGAATGTTTGTAGCTTGTCATGAGTCGGTGTTTGATCCAGGTCATACACTGCGATGTGCACGACTTGGTGAAACAATGGTTCATTCTCCTCCCACTTGTGCGATAGCATTACGTATCGAAAGTACTGTCGTACTTCACGCTTGATCCGGACGTAGTCGACACGCGTCGCCATCGATGATATAAGCTCATTGAAGATTGGCAGGGCTTCGAACGCAGATGCCTGTTCGGCTCTATTGTGGAGGCGGCCGGTGGTCGTGTTAATGAGCACACGCGGCAAATGACGGACAGTCCGTTCGATAATTTTGCGAATCGTTGCTCGCGCACTAGTTGGGTTAATGTAGTGGTCACAATGCCCTGTCGAAACGTAAATAGATCGTTTATGTCGTGATAACGAGGAAGGCTCACGTTGAACGTCAGGATCAGGAGACCGCATCAGTATCGAGAGCATCGCCTCGAGCACATCGACCGCATTGTCGTAGTCTCCCGCCTTGTGTAACGCTGCACGCTTCATCTCGTAGCCCCATGGCGATGACGGATCGAGTATGATCACCTGGTGAGGATGCGTCAACAAGATTGGCTGCATGAGGTAAAAATGAAGTACTTGGTTTGCATCGTCGAGGGCCTGGCTACATGACCCAGTTACCAGTAATGCCTTGCTTCGCTTGACGAGCATGCTCTGTGGGAAGGGGGGACTCAGTGACAGAGCAGTCGTATAGTGGGAGACGGCCTCGTCATAGTGTAGGGCGTCTACTGCTGTATCTCCGAGATGCTCAAACTTCTCCCAAGAACGATGTCTGAAGTCTGATACAAACCATCACGTAAGCAACGATGATCGAGTGTAACTACTCAGCTACTCACCATGAATCCATTCATCGTGTCGGTGCGTCTCCTTGCCCAATTCACTTAACGTTTGGTGGAAACACTCGACTGCATCCCTAGTGCGACCTGCTGCGTAAAGCGCCTCACATAGACGCCGCCGAATCGTGATACCCAAATCATCAAATTTCCATCCAGTTATCTGTCGAAGATGGTCAGCGATACCAACACATCGCCATAGCAGCTATTAGGAAGGCTACCAGTGAGACCACAAAGAGGGTTCGACTTTTATAGTGTCGTAATTGAGCCTGTCCGTGTTCAAATGACTGAATTGCAGCCGTGAAGTCATCCTTCTCCATCTGCGTGTTGCCAAGAAGAAGATACATATAGGCCTGCAGGAAATATTAGTGCTGATATTCTCCGCGTGGTGGTGTGTTGTGCACGCACCTGAACAATATAACATATTGAGTTGAGGCGCACGGTAGCGATGAGGTCATCCACGCGTGATATCGCATCACGGTGCTCTCCAGCCATAAACACAAGGATAGCCTAAGGGATATCAGCGACTAAAGAGTCCAAGCTGGAACAATACAGACCTTGATGAGAAGGAGAAAGGTAACGTGAGATCCATGGAAGTGCTCGAATGCGATGTCGCATGCTCGATAGCCTTTGTGCCTCTCCCCCTTGCCAACAAGTGCTATACTCTTTGCAAGGAAGGCAATGACAGAGGGCGAAATCTCGATGGCCTTGGTGTAAGTCAGTATCAGCGTCAGGATATGCGAGAACAGAGCAACAAGCACCGTTTCGGCGTCGACGAGAGAGGCGTCCCACTGCTGCAAACGGGCTCGTACAAGAGCTCGACTAGCGAGTACATGATGGCTTGGATTCTCAGACTCGAGGATCGCTGCGGTCAATAGCGTCTCCGCGTTTTCAAGCTGGTCGTTTTTCCATAAGTCGAGTGCGGCGTCGTCGATCTGGATGACAGGTTCCTGGAAGGTATGATGTGTATCATGGGAAGGAGGGTATACAGGAAACAACTTGAATGTGGTTGAATTCTGTGCGGAATGGAATGATGAGAGGAGTTCAGACACGCTATAATCCAAAGGAACACTTACAGAGTTGTGAGATAGGCTTTCAAAGATAATTTTTTCATCCCTGCCAATTGCGAGAAACCGGTCGGGAGAAAGCGCGACGGAACATATATCCTGAGGGTGTTGGAGGAGACCGAGTTGAGCGTGGGTCGAGGCGTCCCAAAACGTGACAGCATGGTTCGTAGAGTATGTGATGAATTCTCCATGCTGCGATAGGGAAATACACGAGGTTATATCGCCATTGGGGGCGGGCCATTCCGAGACTAGTGACCCAGTGGATGCATCGAATTGCTTGATTTTACTGCCAGATGTGACAAAGAGGCAGTGACTGAACCAAAGGAGACCGGTGTGGGTTAATTTCGCTGAAATGTCCACGAGCAAACGGCCATTTTTGCTATCCCAGACCCGAACACAATCACGGGTGGCCGTGGCAAGTCGATCACCATGGGGCGAGAACTTGACTGTGTTCACCGCATCTTCGTGGCGAAGAGTTTGTACTTGTTTGCAAAGCGCTATGTCCCAGACGCTAGCAGTGCAGTTTTCAGACGCTGCGACAACGCGAGTCGAGTCAGGCGAGAAATCGACCCCGTTGATGCCGTAGGAACCCGGATCCTTGACCGAGAAGGCTTGTTCGTACGTCGTTGTGTCCCATATGATAAGGTCGCCCCACAACGTACCCCCTGCAATCCATCTTCCGTCCTTGGACCCAGCGAGGCACCGGACGTTCCTCGCTTCCATCCGTGCCACTTCCTCGCCGTTTTTCACTCGCCACACTCGGACTCCATCGCCACCGCTGACGAGATACTCACCATCCACTGTAAATGTCAACGCACTTATTTCGCTACCGACATCGATCTCGATGATCGGGGAACCTCGTCCAACTATCAGTATTGACGTAGCCCCAGCACGTGAGTACGCACCAGTCATTGTCGTCGTCGTCATCGTCATGGGCGACACAATTTCGCAGAGCAGCAGTAAGAGCCAGCGGGGAAGGTGTGATCGATCCAATATGCCCCTCGCGTTGCATACACGTTGTGTGCCTCGTTAATATAACTTAGTTCACACGCTGAACCCTGTTGTCTCAACCCACTCATCGGCTTCTCCAACCTCGCTGCTTGCCTGTTTTTTCGAATGGCTTGTCCGGCGGGCCCCCTGCAAGATGCCCATTGGCCACTGCATGTGGCACACAGGTTCGCGACGTCAGTGAGAGTTACAAACTTCGGCCCGGACCATTGTGTGCGAAGACTCGCTAGCTCACACCGAGCAACCGATAGTCTCCAACGTCGAGCAAACTTCAAACGATCGACTACAGTAGCATAGTTGAAATAGACAAGGTCACAAGAGGAAAAACTTACTCCATCGCACATCTCGCATCCACTGGCTCAAATGTTCACTTGTAGCATGGTTGAAATAAATCAATCGTCATCCAAGATACTACACAAGTTACAACACATCGAGTGTGCGTACGTTTTCCAGAATATCAGCCAGCGAAACGTTCTCCCGGAATCGTACCGTAATCAAGCTATCCGCCGCAACGCGCTTGTAGTCCACCGCCCGTCGACCCGTCGACGCCAGCGTGACCAACAGTGCACCAAATGGTTGTCGAAGACAGACAGCGAGCCGTCGTGCGCGCGTCTCTCTGTCCATCGGCACCATACGCGCAGGAGCTGGCTGTGACGCTGGCTCGGG
>JBBPRA010000180.1:0-45871 GCA_038092775.1 Boletus rubescentipes | reverse complement strand
TTCGATTCTCTCGACGCTCACTGGGCTCACGGATCTTGTTAGCGTTCTGCAAGCCGTGCGTGGACACGCGTATCTCGACACGCCAACGGCGGTGTCCGAATTGTAACCTGGCCTTTGCGCAGAGCGAAGTGCAGACGGTTTATTTCCAATAAATCGTCGGCGGTTCGTCGAGGGGGTCGAGCGTTGCTTTTCAGCTCTCCCTCCTTGTTCACCTCCCACACTTGTTCCTTCCCCGTCTTCTTTTCTACAGAGACATTAATGTTCTCGACATGTTTAATGCCCAAGGTGTGGACTTGGGGGATAATGATAGTGCATAGAGGAGGGGCAGGGCTGATTGACCTTGTTAAGGATGTATTTGTAGTCTGCGCCACCTTTGCTACTTATGTTACGGTTCGCTTTTTTACGTTCTTTTTGTTTTTATACATCTTTATGCGATGCGCGGATGATTGGGATGCATCGAAAGTAGAGTTCAGACCATTTCGAACCGCTCAAGGGATTGACTGCCACGGCTTGTAAGCACACTCGCTTACCTGGGTCCCGTAACTAGTACATATACCATCCGTGATACCAATACAGTATATGGTCGGGTCACTTACAGTGTGCTTCGAAGGTTAGGCGACGGAGGACGAAACCTGCATGCGAAGCTGTTCCAACTTCCAACACTTTCCAAGCCTCCGCCACTTAGACTGCCACGTCGAGTTGGGGCAGTCCCTGTCATCCCGTACTTACTTGACACCGCCTGTTCCTTCCGTCGCTAGCATCCCGTCGACAGCATGCCAACTGGTGGTCATCAATGGCATCTGCCTGTCTCGCATGCTCGCATTCAAGTTGAGCCATCTCACATTCACCCCGATACAATGCCAGATGAAATAACTCCATCTGACTCACCATTTTTCTACACTTCGTAATTGCATCAATACGAATCCCTCGTCTCTACGAGCATGTCAGGGTCACTTGCACTGCGTCGAAGTTGGGCACATCCAACTCACTATTACCGATCTCGCTTTTGGGACCAATGCTTGTGCTCCCGGGGATATCACATCATTCCTGGAGGCTATTCAAACAGCTTATATCAGTTACTCCTTCGTGCGCTTGGGTATCGGCGGCTTCATTTGTCACATGTCATGTAAGCCCTGGCGGTGTAAATTAACATGCGATCAGGTTTAGTTGCGAACAGCGATGATTCTCCGGACAATCTTCAAGGTCAAGAAAGCCGCCCGATAGAGTCCATGATCCATCCATGTACATCATCCCAACGCGTCTCGTATACTTCTCGGTCCGGGAACTCTTCCATTCCCCACCCCTTCCAAGCAAGGAATCTAGAACCGCGAGACATGATACTAGCAAAGAAAGCGGCGATGGCCGGGACAGATTCTGCGTCGATACTTGAGTCGCCGACGTTGATTAACAATGGGCGGGGCAAGAGGCTCGCTGGTGATCGAGGGACTTCGGTATAGCCTCGTGTGTCTATGACAGCACCAACTAGAATCAACAACGGACACTTCTGCAGAAGATGTCGCAGTCCGTTTGGCGTGATTCCACCTGGCGTGTTCCAGCCCCAGCACGTATTGATGTCGAGACGCTCCAACCGAGGCCATGATGATGCCAATACTAGCAATTCGCTGTCCGTCAGGTCCACGCGACACTCGAGAATGACGTCTATGCTCCGGAGTTTGCTGAACGCCATGCATGGGCGCAAGTCCTCGAAGTCAAGCACAGGTCTAGGATCTTCTGCGACATATTCATCATCTTGTGGGGGAAACCCTTGTTCCAACCGCAGTTCCTCGATAGTATGGCCAATAGCGGAAGTATGAAGACTAGCAAAGAAGGAGGAGACATCCTGCCTGGAAGGACAGGTTTTAATGAACGTAGTATAATCGCTGATAGCAGGCAGTCGGGTCCGAGAGAGAAACCGCGAAATCGTGTCCAAGAATTCAGAATCTAATCTGAGCTTGTACAATGTGGGGAAGAAAAGGGGTGACTCGGAGGGTGTGATCTGATCCGGCAATGTATCGCTCATTCCAAAGGAGAGCTGGGTCAACACAGGAAAACGAGACAGATGTACAAGAGTGCCCCCGTCCATGTGTTGAACAGTACAGATATCAATGGATAGTTTCTTGAGATTTGGAGACAATCCGGCCAACAACGCGAGCCATTTCTGTGACAAGCGTGGATTGTCCAACAAGCGGTAATTCCTGAGCTCGAAACTGAGAGAAATCAGGGACGGGAGGGGCACAAGCAACAGAGGTATAGCTTTGAGTGTATATAGGCAACGCAGAGAGCGGAGGTTGGGGAAGAGTGGTTCAGCAGTGGGAGGTTTCGAAAGGATTCTGATGGATTTCCGGCCGAGCCCACCCAAGTTCTTTATAAATCGGATGCGACGCGTATAGCTTCGAAGGACATCCCACTCGGTCTGGGTCAGTGGTCTGCTAAATGCGTATCGTAATTGCTTCATAGAACGATATAAGGAAAAATTTCATTGTCAAATAATGGGCATCTTACCTCGTTTACTGTGGTTGCAAGACGAGATGCTTCCGGAAGACACTGGGCTAGAGGGAGTAGGTTATCCAACTCCCCCCAGAGTATATCCAACGCTGGTTCTTTAAATGTGTGACATGTTCTCGCCAAGGCGGATAGTTCGGGTAGACGACAATAACCAAGAATATGCAAAAGGATATCTTCGATCTCAAGCGCGTGATGCATGAAGGACAACAACGTCCATTCGGATGATATGCAGCTTGATCTTTTCCTAGTCAAGTTGCCGTGGCACCACCACGCTATTATGGCAGTGCCACATTGACTCTTCCACCGACGTTCAAGTTTTGCTGGTGGAACGCGATGCCACCTTCTTTCACATACGATACGGTCACTTGCGTGCTACTACAGACCCTCTGTTCTGGTTAAACTTGTCATAGTTGAAGAAGAAACACCGCTGGACCTCTATCACAATTCCCCTTCAAGTTACCAACGCGCCTGCTGCAATGTCTAGCGTGTCACTGCCAACTGACAACTTGTTTCAAACTTTACTATACCTTTTTTTACAGAAACCTTTACGCAGAAGCTTCTTTGTCCGACCACTTCGTTTCATCGCGTCTACGAAAGAATGCATCACGCACTTGAGATCCAAGAGATACTTTCCAATATTTTTGAGCATTGTTCCCCGCCGGTTCCGCCTATTTACAATTATCACTACGAAACAGCTACCCCCGATCTGGCTGCTCTGGCCAGAACATGCCGCGCATTCAAAGAACCGGCGTTGGATGTACTTTGGAGAGCCTTGATCGACTTTTCGCGATTAGCGCGATGTCTTCCCGAAGCATCTCATCGATTAGCATCCCAAGAAAACATGGTGGGGTAGTTTCAAGTATTGTTCAAACTGGCTTACTGAATTTGATTTTTTGTCTATTATTCTGCGTAGTATTCGTTCACCAGACCGCTTACGCAGACCGAGTGGGATATTCTTCGAAGTTACGCACGTCGCATTCAAAGGCTGACATTCCGCGTTGAAGGTGGACTCAATCAGAAATCCATCAAGATTCTCTCAAACCCTCCTACTGATGGGCCACTCTTCCCTAACCTCCGCACTCTACATTGCACTTATGCAGATAAAACCATGCCTCTATTACGCCAGCCTCTACCATCCCTGGTTTTCCTCAATGTCGAGTTCGAGAATCCACATTTATTCCAGGATGCGCTGAAGTCTTTTCCAATTCATTCCCCAAATATCCGGGTGTTCTTCGTTCGTGTGCTTCAGCTGCTTCAAGCACCGTTCACCCAAATTGAACCCGGCTATATTTGCTGCTGGCGAAACCTCCGCTTTGTGGTTTGTCCTGACGTCGCCTTGGATAGGGCTGCTCTCATGCACCTGTCCCGGATGCCTGCGTTGACCTGGCTCGACGTTGCGCTGAGCGCTACATTTGCATCTTCCGACTCACCCCTTCTCTTCTCCAACTTGCACGATATGAAATTACATTCTGAATCCTTGAGACCGACTTCGCGGTTACTATCCCAGGCGCGACTGCCTGCTATCACAGAGTTCTCTGCCGACATTCGCAACACTCCTTCGATGCAGGAGCTTTCTTCTTTCTTGGCTGGTTTCCAGATATCCAGTGTTGGCAGCACCATCGAGAAACTGCAGTTGAATCAATTGTTCCATTCCTCGAGTAATACTTTTCGCTCGGAGGCTGCCCTACTTGACTTTAGAAGCTTGCGACCGTGGATGGAGTTCGGCAATCTTCGTCATCTATGCCTCAATATCGAATGCAACGTGGGTCTGACAGACAGCGAAGTGCTGGCGTTGGCATCCGGGTGGCCCCAGCTAGAACATCTCCTAATAAATGAGGATTGGGGTTGGAACTCGCGAAGCGGAATCACTCCAGGCGGACTCATACGACTTCTGCAGACATGTCCGTCACTCCGTCAGCTCGCTCTCCCCCTGGACACGCGAGGTTACACTTTATCGACCAGAAGTCAAATTCCCGTGAGCATTGGATGGACGGTGCCATCCACGTTATCCATCGATGTTCTCGATTCTACTGTCGAAGTAGAATCTCTACTGGCCGTCGCAGTTTTCTTCCATGGCATCGCGGTTCATACACACTTTAACTTGGCTTGGTGGAATTGCCGGGGAATGGAAGCCCACCCGAATATAGACGAATACCTGCGCCTTTGAGATGATGTACAAGGTCGCTTTCAGTCTCTGCTTCTTTCGGACGGGGAGTTTGATTCCATGGACAGTGTCAATGATTCATAGAGTACAGTAGAGATCGTGGGCAGTAAATGCAGATTCCTGCTGATGACGAGCCGAAATCGATATATAACACCAAGCGACGATTATAGTCATCATGGAGCACCTTGGTTGTAGCCAACAACACTGCTAGTGAAATCTGCACCAAATGACCACACACCAACGGGACGAACTGACCATCATGATGCAGCATTCAAATCCCCCTGATCACACATGGACACTGGTTCGAATGGCTGTAGATGCTGACACGTTGTCTGCCCTCCAGACCGTCGGCGTCTTCACCCACGCGAATCGTTCATACCTGTCCTGTCTTCGACCCCACCGCTGCCCTGTAACACAAGTTTAATGTGACCAGCTCAAGCCATGTTAGATTCGACTCGAGGACATGGAAAAGATGAGAAGGCGTGTGTGCAGGGCCGGACTTACTCGGAGGTTAAATAATGCGGGATACACTGACTGAATCCGCCGTGGTTCAAACTTACATGAAAAACGCACCTAGCACGATATCGAGCAGGTTCAGGCCAAGCGCTTGCAGATAGCATCCGAGCTGGAAACCTCAACGTTGTTAATTATTGTCGTTCCAACACGGTTATACAACACCCCATCCGGCGCGGCGGCGGAAAAACGTCAAGAACGGGGTAGAATTGACCATGCGGGACTACTCACTGACGAGATGAGGTTACCCAGTTATGAAGCTTACGACGAAAAAAGAAGTTGTTCGATGGTCTCTTCTGACCAATACGAACTTGAACGAGGGCTGTGAAGATCGCCGCACATAAGAAAAATATAAGGCTCGAAAAGCGTTGGCGACCGGGCCTTGCGAGAACTCCGACTGGCTCGGGTGCTCACAGTGAGCGTGGCGGTGCCACGACAAAAAGATTGTCATGATGGTGGGTTACGTTTGCGTACCAAGTCATCACGATCGTTGGTATCCATCGATTTACATCTGCTAGAGTATGCATCACGCGCTTGAGATCGAAGATATCCTTTTGCATATTCTTGGTTACTGTCATCTACCCGAACTATCCGCCTTGGCGAGAACATGTCACACATTTAAAGAACCAGCGTTGGATGTACTCTGGGGGGAGTTGGATAACCTACTCCCTCTAGCCCAGTGTCTTCCGGAAGCATCTCGTATTGCAACCACAGTAAGCGAGGTAAGATGCCCATTATTTGACAATGAAATTTTTCCTTATATCGTTCTATGAAGCGATTACGATACGCATTTAGCAGATCACTGACCCAGACCGAGTGGGATGTCCTTCGAAGCTATACGCGTCGCATCCGATTTATAAAGAACTTGGGTGGGCTCGGACGGAAATCCATCAGAATCCTCTCGAAACCTCCCACTGTTGAACCGCTCTTCCCCAACCTCCGCTCTCTGCGTTGCCTATATACACTCAAAGCCATACCTCTGTTGCTTGTGCCCCTCCCGTCACTGATTTCTCTCAGTTTCGAGTTCAGGAATTACCGCTTCTTGGACAATCCACGCCTGTCACAGAAATGGCTCGCGTTGTTGGCCGGATTGTCTCCAAGTCTCAAGAAACTATCCATTGATATCTGTACTGTTCAACACATGGACGGGCGCACCCTTGTACATCTGTCTCATTTTCCTGTGTTGACCCAGCTCTCCTTGGAATGAGCGATACATTGCCGGATCAGATCACACCCTCCGAGTCACCCCTTTTCTTCCCCACATTGTACAAGCTCAGATTAGATTCTGAATTCTTGGACACGATTTCGCGGTTTCTCTCCCGGGCCCGACTGCCTGCTATCAGCGATTGTACTACGCTCGTTAAAACCTGTCCTTCCAAGCAGGATGTCTCCTCCTTCTTTTCCAGTCTTCGTACTTCCGCTGTTGGCCACACTATCGAGGAACTGCGGTTGGAACAAGGGTTTCCCACACAAGATGATGAATATGTCGCAGAAGATCCCAGACCTGTGCTTGACTTCGAGGACTTGCGCCCATGCATGGTGTTCAGCAATCTCCATCACATAGACATCACTCTCGGATGTCGCGTGGACCTGACGGACAGCGAATTGCTAGTATTGGCATCGTCATGGCCTCGGTTGGAGCGTCTCGACATCAATATGTCCTGGGGCTGGAACACGTCAGGTGGAATCACGCCAAACGGACTGCGACATCTTCTGCAGAAGTGTCCGTCGTTGATTCTAATTGGTGCTGCCATAGATACACGAGGTTATACCGAAGTCCCTCGATCACCAGCGAGCCTCTTTCCACGCCAATTGTTGATCGACGTCGGCGACTCAAATATTGACGCAGAATCTGTTCCGGCCATCGCCGCTTTCTTTGCTGGTATCATGTCTCGTGGTTCTAGATTCCTTGCTTGGGAGGGGTGGGGGATGGAAGAGCTACCGAATCGAGGAACATGTAAGATGCGTTGGGATGAAGTACATAGACAGATCATGGAGTCCATCGGGCAGCGTTCTTGAGTTATGACCCCCTTTGGGTCTCTTCTGCTAGCCCGGGTATGTCTCAATGAAATCGGAAATATATACAACATTACTCGTTCGTACAACATACATAACGATCACTGTAGTCAGTGCGGACACTACGGCTGCGGTCGGAAGTGAGGCTGGAACATGCCAGGTCGAATCACACCAAACGGGTTGTTACAGCTTCTGCAAACATGTCGGTCGTTGAGTTCAATTGCCCTTGCCATAGACGCACGAGGTTATACCGAATTCACTCAATCGCCGGGGAGCCTTGGATTGACCTTGTCGCCCACGTTTTCCATCGATGCCTTCGACTCGATCCTCGCAGCAGAATCTGCTCCGACCATCCCAGCTTTCCTTGCCGGTATCGCGCTACGTTTCAGTTTTTCTTTCCGTGCCTACAGTGGTTGGTCTATGAATGAAACGGATGACATGGGCCGTTGGTATGATGCATATGACCCCGGGCCGGCAAATGACACTCTCAGTCGGTGTTCTTGACTCGCTTTTGAGCCCCACAGTCCCGAGTCTAGTGATGTTGATACCCGATCCGTGTCATTTGAACAGGGTCTAGGGTGACCACCACCTGGGTATCCACACTCGATTATATGACCTAGGCTAAGCTAATTTTCTAAAAATGAAGTTCTCGTACCGGAATCGAGGTCGCGATAGCAAATACATACGATTCATCTATATAGTGGCCCAACATGCGACTCGGAGGATTTTGTATTCAGCACTTTATCACAGGAGGCCATTTCCTACCGCCAGATGAACGCCTATTGTCAGTTTAGATTATGAACTGTCGGTTGCTCTCTGCAAGCTATCGACAGCTTCGGTTGTCGGAAAGTTTTCCACACCGACATCGCGTACTAGTAACGTACCCGAACGCCTTGTTGGGGTTGTGAGTCGTCGATTTTGGAGGCTGGGATCCGATCGGACGGGGATGAAGTGAGAAGTAGGCTAGAGACCTAGATACTCGGCGTCAATTTGATGAAGTACATCCACCACCAAGATGCAGGTGTACGCACAATCCCGTCGTTGTGCCAGTAGCACAATGATAGAGGAAGTGAAGCGGTGAAGCAAGTCCGACTATTTGGATCCCGGAATTCTCAGTGCGGGGTGCAAGGCTTGGTCGAAATGGAAGGCGCCGGAATCCCCCTGCGTTTAACTTGCTGGCTATAATACTGGTCATACCATTTGTCGACTTATGGAGTGAGACAACTTGTTGAACGTACGTGGTGTTGTTCAAAGCGGGGCTGAGGTCCAGGGGCGATGGAAAGGGCCATATATCATCATTATCAGAGCGAACTGGGCTGGAAAGGACGTGGTGATAGCAAGAGAACTCTGCAGGCTGAACTGGAGCCATGTTGCGGTCCGTGTAGGTCGACCATAGTGGTCAGCTTCGGGAATCGGAAGTCTCTTTGTATCCAACCACCACCATCTGGCATCACTATTCCCGACTCGTGCCAATGCATCATGCGCTTCTGATACAAGGGATCCTTTTTTAAATCTGTTTGATCACTGTCGTCTGCCTGTTACAAGTTTAGGGAGAGAAATTGCCGATTTGCCCGCTCTAGCCAGGACGTGTCGCGCATTCAAAGAACCAGCGCTGGATGTACTCTGGTAGAGGTTGTTAGACCCATCCCCACTAGCACAATGTCTTCCGGAAGCATCCCATCACTCCCACTCTGTTCGGAACTGGGAAGGTAAGATGGTTTCAAGTGTTCATTTTACTTTCATAGCGAATATTTCTCCCACTGTTCTATGAAGTGCTATTCGTTTAGCAGACTGCTTACACAAGTTGAGTGGCGTATTCTTCGTCAAAACCATGCATGTGTGAAAGTCTCGAAACTCAATGTGTTCTCGTAGTGTTCGACCTCATCCATCATGGGGCTCATTCAATTCGTCATCATTTCAATAGAAATGCTTGAAGTACTTCGGATCAATCATGGTATATGGTTGGGAGGAAGTGTCAAAATACCGTTCATCCAAGCAACAGCACATGCACTGCGTGATCCCAGTTATGATTGTAAAGTTCTCCCTGCCTGCTGAACCAAAATTTGAATCTGTAGTGCCTCCTAGGAAGCCCATCCATTTCTGCATGTGGACGTAAGGCACAATTGAGAGTGCACAAAGTTCTCCGCTTCTATGGTTGATTGGGTACGAGCGCAAGGATCTGATATACAGTGACAGCTGCTGCGCCTAAGCCAACCATGACTGAAAAATTAAACGTAGCAACGATGCCATGAGTGTACGCCAGTGAACATTGAGCAGAAAGAATACCATAATAAGGGTCGTTCATGGACTGATTTGGCCACATTTCAATGGCATCGAAACTACCCAGTTAACCATAACCGACATATATCTGAGGGTGAATATCTTCTGTAATCAGTATTAAACAGTTCGACCACTGGAAGCGTATACACTTGCCAGGATGCCACTGTCCCTATCCACCACCACAAGATGTCGAAATCTCCTTGCGATAGGCAGGGCGCTATGGGACATCGTGCCTCAGGCTAGATCCCGAATACGCACCTCAGCATAGGATTCGGCGGACGATAACGAAACACACATCTTCATGGCCGGTATAAAAGAACGCGAAAACGTCGCCAATCTGAGACAAAGGAACTTGGACGGGTCGTTATTCCGTCGCGGAGACTTGACCTACAATGAAGAGGTATTCAAGTAACGAGAAACGACGGCGCTTGGCATGCCGCATCCTGAGTCTGACACAGGCAAAAGGCAAGAAGATTTTTTTGTTACATAACTCCAGTTTCGCGCCGGCTGGGCACCTCGGATCAACGTGGCATGTGGCGTCGCGGACCATTGTCCGGCCAAGGTGGCGGTGCAATTATGGGCCCCGCCAGACGGCTCCGAGACGACTCGCATCTTATTTGGCTTTGCACAGACAGCATGCGTTTGCCAGCACAGTAGTTACTGTCTGGTCATACCTCATTGTCGTTTCCGTATTGATCATATGGAATGAGACTAGAGCTGCTGCACACCCGCATGTGTCGGAGGTCTCGGTTTCGTGCTGTTCATTATATATTCGCCCGGCAATCGCACCAACTTGAACGTGCATGTTTACTTACAGTCAGATCTTCAGACCACTGTGTCAAAGAGATAGTTGTCCCCTAATGCACTGCAGGAATCCTCTCTGACCTCGTAGGTCGAGTCATCACTCTTCCGTCCCGCATCGCGACAGCCGTTAAAACTTCCAGAGAAACGAAGTAAGCAGTGGTGTTCCATACAACCACAACACGCGGTAGCGTCCGTACACCCCATAAAATCAACTCCAACGTTAAAATCCAGTGTCACACCTCGTGAAACACCTTTCTGAACCCTTTACACTCGAATGAGACGACGACAAAGAAAAAAAAACGACTGACGTACCATCTAAATCCCGACGGTCACACATGGACGCCAAATCGGCCCGCTGTAAATGCAAGCACGTCGTCTTCAGGCTCTCCCAGAGCGTCGACGACGTCACCCCTCGTGTATCGTTCATACCCGCCCCGTCTTCAACCCCATCACTATCCTGTAACACGAGCGCGTCCAAGATGTGGGACGCTGCTTCGTCATAGCGCTACGACACAGCAAGCCGCGTCAGATTAAAATAGAACGTGTGGAAAAAACGAGAAGATGAGTGTGGGCACCCGACTCACTCGGAGGTTAATACAGGATATGCCGAGATTGAACCTGTGGTAGGTAAAGTCGAAAGTGAAGGCGTTTAAATGGCGGGAGCACACAAAACACGAACCTCGCGCGGATATAGGCCGGGTTCAACTCGAGCGCTCGCAGATAGTATTCTAGGGCATTGGCAGCCTCCCCGTTGTTGGCCAAGGTTGCCCCAACACGGTTATACAATAACCAATCCTAATATGATCCAGCCGACGTTAAAAACAAGACACCCCAGCGTGGTGGCAAACGTACATCCGGTCGAACAGCTAACGCCGTGTGAAAACAGTCCACTGCTTTGGCGTATTCCTGAGGAATAAAGTTTATAGTTAGCTGATAGTTAGAGAGACTGACGAAAAAAGGGGGAAAATATGCACCTCGGTCGTGTTTAACAACACTGCCAATGCAACCTGCACGTCCGCGTCCACACCACCTTCTGGTTGATCCGCACTTCTTGCCATTTGAATGAGCATGTGGATCAATCCAGAAAAATCGCCGCGTGTGTGTGTGGCCAACCCGGTGCCCGACACGACTGCCTCGTATCTTGGATTCCGCAATGCCCATTCCCGAATTGCGTCGTACGCCCCCAACCGGTGGTTGTCGTTGGTATACGACACCGCAAGGGCGAGCCACGTCGGGAGATGGGTCGGGTCGAGATCGATGGCATGTTGGAGCGCTTGGATGGCTTTGGCCTCGCGCTCGTTTTCTTGCTGTTTCACGCCAAGCTCGAACCACGCGGCTGCGTTAGTCGGATCTCGTTGCACAGCAGCTTCCAACTCCAGAACGCTCTGCCAAAAAAAGAAAACCGAACCAAACATTAACGTTGCTGTTCGCCCCTTTTCCCAAAAAAAATTTATTGTGTGGTGCTCTTCTCCATTCTGCACAGAATGAAATAGTGTGGCGTGTACGTACCTCGTATGCCCGTTGCGAATGTGACATGTGCAAGGTATGATGCCGCGTTCTGGACGAGTCCCCAAGTAGATATGGATTGTTCGTCTGGAACTGGTAATTTACGACTGGCTTGACGCCTGTCGTCGTCGCCTCGAACGCATCCCAATCACGTTGCATCTCATCCCATGCCTTTCTCTCTTGGTCGGCAGATATCGTGTGTGCAGCCGGGCCCGTGTAATGCGCGTTCCAGTACTCGGTAAAATCAGCGTTTTCCTGACGGAAATAGGCCTCGTGGGGGTCCATCGCTTGTTGCACATACGCCGCATTCAGTTCCTCTGCACCCTGATACAAAGGAAGAACGTGTGATTGTGACGAGGAGGATGCACCCTCCATGTCGTCGTGCATCATCACAGCACGTCCTTTGCCCTTCACATCCACAGCCGCGGTCGTGGTGGCGTCTTTTGGCACGATGTCGTCCTTTTCGACCACCACCTCGCCGTCCCGCAGTTGACGCATGAGTTGCATGAACTCGCTTTTCTGGAACTTGGGGTTCTGCTCGTGTTTCACAGAGTCTATCACCTGCGCCGCAAGCCGAGCCATTTCATCAGTAGGCACCTCACCCTTCACATCCTGCTGACTTTGTTGTTGTTCTGGAAGAGCTTCAGAAAGCACGGGCGCAGAAGCGTTCAACGAGGACTCTTGGGACTGAAACTCCTTGTCCCATGACATTTCTGCCGCAGCAACCGGCGAATCAGAGTTACCCGTCACACATGTCAACAGGGGACTCACGGTCGCTCTGGACGACGTGCCTTTGTACAGGAACAGCCATTGCACTCGTCATCCCGGCCATCGGAGCCATGCCATAATTCGCATACACCGAGCTCCACGGAAGTGCACCGCCTGCAACGAGTCGCCAAAAGAAGACGAAAACAGAATAGAGAATACGATAGGTGAGAGTTGTACGCTGTGTACAGGCACGCGGACGCACCTTGCACTCCCCCTACGGCTGACGCCGGAGTCTGTACCCTATTATGCTGATCCACGCGCGTAGCCGGGATGGCCTGCGCCTGCACTTGTGCGTGGGCTTGTGCATGACCCTGAGTCTGCGCGTGCGTCTGAGACATCACCGGTTGACGTGTCAGGAAATCAGCAGCCCATGCTCCACCTGCAACACCACTGATTTGCGCGAGTTGCATGGGAGCGGCAGTAGGCAACGCGTCGCGCAACCTAGCCATGTCAAACGGCTGCGCCGGCATCGACATGGGTACCTGGGACGCATGCGTCGGTCCAGTACCAAAGAACCGCGCCGCTTCTTGCTGCAACTCCGGTGTTGGAGCGTGTTCGGATCGGAAATGCACCTGACAAACATGAACATGAAGACCAAGACAATCCCAAGGAACATCGACAGGGATAGGTATAGGATGGAGGCACAAATGAATGGAAGCGCGGAACGGAACAGGAAACGGGACATGGTGGAGCCGGTCAACAAAATGGAAGGACATACCTCGCCCGACAATGGCCCCCGGGAACGAGACGGCCCCGCAACATCCTGCGGAAAACGTATGTATGAGTACAACCGTCGACAATGCCTCACCCGGTAACCCGGGCCGCACGTTGACCCACCTGCTGTACCCCCCGATCCTGATCAAACCGCTTTGAAAGACTCTGTAATGGATTCGAAGGCCCACATTCGGCTCCTCCGCCCACCAGCATCGAGAGCGACATTGTGCGTGTCCGAGTAACGATAGTGATTGATGCGTCCGACTCAAGTTGGGTTTACGCAAGTAATTCGGATTCAGACCGATTTCGAGCGACACCGCAAAGACGACAGTGATGTTGGCGACAATATCGACGGTCGACACAAAAAATCTGCGTCGAGTTGTGGAGGGAGATGAAGAAAATTCGAGTTGTTGCACACAACTCTTGGCCCGCTACCCTTGCCGACACTGGCAACTGCACGTGTTTCTCAACAACCTTCTCACGGTCCACTAGAGCGAAAACGCACACGCTGTTTGTACAATTATGAGGTGGTGTTAATCTATGCTAGACCCATCTCCCTCGTTCCAAAAAAACAAGTTATGTAGGACGCCCTTCAAATGGATACAACGTGCGTCACAAAGAGAAGTGAAAGAAAACCCAACATTGTTACAAGTGAAAAAGAAAAAAAAAAGTGACGGTGTTACATCCACGGGCAGAACATAAAAAGTCAAAGAACAAAAGGAAACGATGGAACCAAAGCACTCAAAAAGAAGCGCATGAACAAACATACACAGGTCTAATAAAGCGTCCCGTTCGTCCATCAGGGCACGTCATGAGTCACTCGCATCTATGTCATGTCCCCAGCGAAAGAGCAGAACATCCACAGCGGCATACCCTTTAACTCGACGGTGGTGTCTGTATGGACTTGGGGTTACTCGGACCAGGTCGATTTGAAGGTGAGGGTGGATTCGCCGTGGGAAGCCCCTGTAAGGGCACATGTGATTGCGCCCCCACATGAGCCACCTGGACCTGGCCCTGAACCTGCACGGGGACTTGGGCTTGGACCTGAGCCTGGGCTTGTGCTTGTGCTTGTTGTATAGCCTCGACTGCCTGCCTACACTCGGCGCCACCTTCCGAACGCACTACAACACGCATTGGAGTCAGTTATGATTTTCATAAACCAAGGACGACGCGTGTCCAAGCAGTCCACTCACGATGTCGCTGTCATATAACAGATGAATGAGATCCGAACAAGGGGGAGCGCCAGAATAGAAGCACTTCATGATGATCACTTACGTTTAGTGCATCCAAACGACTGAACGTCTTCCGACAACCTTGACAAATGTTGGATTGAGACCGTTGAGCGTGCAATGCTTGGTGCCGTCTGTAAGACAAGTGAGTGCCGGACGTGAGCATCTCACGACGCCCGATACCACGATCGGTGGTGACTCACTTGCAATCATGCTGTCTCGCAAACCCCTTCTTACAGTCCGGGTACTCGCACACATATGGGCGCTCTTCGGTATGTGATCGCAAGTGACCTGGTGACAACGGGCGCATCAGACAACGACGGCGCACACCACACGCGCCACGCACCTCGCAGATTGAACCGACGCGTAAACGTACTCCCACATCCCGGCACAGGACAGACGAAATGCGCCTCATTCCGTCTTCGACTCGCGCTCGCTGCCTGCGTCGCAGACGTCGTCACCTGCTTCTTTTCCACCTGCAAAATTGGCGGTAGCCTCGGTACCCCACTCGAAGACGGGTAATGGCCGGACGCATCGCCTGGGGCGGACGAGGATGCGAGCGCTTGGTTATACAGCTCCGCAGCGGTAGGTGTATAATAGGCCGTTTCTTGCTTCACAGCATCCGGGGGTGGCGGGACGGGTTGGGTCATCTGGGAGAGTGGGGGTGGATGCACGGTGGAGGGGATCGGGTAGGGCGATGGGTGGGATGTCTGGCGGAAAGGCGAGTTGCTGTGACTGCGCCTATAGGCGTGACCAGGGGGATAATGGGCATGCTGTTCGGTAGGATCGTTGGGACCAGCGCCAGGGGGGAAGGAGGGCGGCTGGACGTGAGGCTGAGGGGACTGCTGCGGCATGTTGGCGAGTTGGGGAGGGTAGGGTAGATTCTCGGTGTCGTTGTTGTGATGGTTATAGGATTGGAACTCGTGGCTGACGGCAGGGTCAATGGCAGGCTGGCGTTGCTGTGTCTGTGTGATTGGAGTTTGCCACTGAACCCGTGTTTGAGTTGTAGGATCGAGGTCCATGGCTTTGGGTGGGCCCTTTTTATTATTTAGGCGAGGGAAAGGGAAAGGTTCTTTTTGATGTGAAATAGGACAGGGCTAAGAACGTTAATGGGCGTTCTGTAGAGAACGTCCGTCCGGATCCTTTTTATGTTGAGTGTAAGACCGAGGACGCACCTGCTGGCGCTTTTTGAGGTGACGGAGTGCACAGCCTTGGACAGGGAATAGGGACACGGAAAAGAAGGAGAAGCCGGGGCTGACGAGGACTAGTACTGATCAGGCTCGTGGTCAATGTGCCGGTCAGCGTGCTCGACGTTGTATCCGACCGACCGACGTGGCTGTGTCTCCATTTAGCATGCAGCGCCGCAGCACCGCCCCACCTTCCAAATCGGGATTGCTTGCTCAGCAGCAAATGCGGTGTTCCCCCGGTGTTCTGATCACCACGTCACCGCACCCGTCACTTGTCCTACCCCACCCATTTTCCGTATCTGCTTCTCATGCCCTCCCTTTCGCTCCCATCGGCTCGCATTCGTCACCCCGAAAAGGGTTGATCCTATCACGTAGACTACATAACGTACACCACAATTACAACTAGCTATTTCCCGGTCCATCAAAGATGTGTGCGTCCAGCAACCTCCGCCGTCGCATCAGCTCGGTCTCTGTAATCCGTTGCCCAGTCTTGCCATTACCCGCACGAGGCGTGCCATTCCCACTCTCCCGATCCCGCTGTGCGGCAGCAACGTCGCTATGCTCGCTCGACAGGGTCGGCGACGGATACCCTTGCTTCATCTCGGTCATATCACGCCGCTCATCAGAATCCCTCCTTGGTTGATGCACGGGGGTCCCACTCCCTCCACGCTTTCGTGCGACAAACGTGATACCCGAGTCATCCGTCTCCGTACTAGACGCGAACGGACTCTCGTCCACTTTCCCATTGCCATCGGCGTCGCTATTCCCTGTTGATGGGGCATGGAAGATGGGTCGCTTTGTCGGCGAGCGAGAAGCCTGAGGCGAATTTCGCCTCGTCTCCTTTTTCTTTTTCGTTCCTCGCATGTCCATGGCCTCGAAAACTTTGTTCGTCCTTTCTTCCTTGCCTGAGTGTCTCACAAACGCGTCCTCGATCCAATCCGCCAGATCCTCCACCGCAGCCTTGGCCTCGCTCATCAGTGCCATCATCTGTAGGTACCCATGGCTCCAATCAGAAAATAGCACCATCTGTACCCAATCATCCTCCGTTTCGCGGGCGAGCTGATCTCGCTCGGCAACCATCCTTGCAACCTCGTCCTTTGGAAAGTCGTCCAGATGAACGTCCGTCATACGCAGGCCCTCGCCAAACTTTGCACTCTTGCCTGAGAGTACGAGGTCAAGTTCGGTTTTGCGAGCCCGCTTGGCCTCGCGTACTCGTCCAGCAAAGATGACAGTATCATCTACAAAAGGGTCCTTTTCACCGCATTGCATCAGCAGGGGTGGGAACTGCGCGAGGAATGACGATGGTGTGAGGATGGGAGAAATGAAGTAATCGGTTGCAAAGTCGGGGTTTCGATGCGGTCCGATATACAAGATGGCCATGGCACGCATCTGTCAGGTTGAGTGAGCGCTCATGTAGTATATTCGCCGACTTACCATACTAGGGGATATAATCCTATCCTGGAAATATCCGGTGCGGCTTGTCATGGTGAGTCTTGTCCCAATAGGTTCACGGTTTTTGCCGATGTCTTTGCCGTTATGAGGTCCAACGACAAGCGTGGTGGCCTTGAGGTTCGCTTGTGTGACAGCCGCTGAGAGCTGCTCCTGCTGCTTCTCAAGCACTCGATGCAGTTCTTCCGTGTCCGAGGCATCCTGGTACACAAAACGCACACGCTCCTCAATGGGACGATCCTCCTCTCTCACAGGCTTCGATTCTCCCTCCTCGCTCTCAGAGTCCGCCCAAGACTCGTGGTCATCGTGTGGCACCTCGAACGACCTCATTGACGATTTGCGCTTTATATCCATGCGATGAAATCGCTTCGGAGGCAGGTCCTCCGACCTTCCGACCAGATCTTGCAATGCATCTTTCCAGCTCTTGTGTCTCTTCAAATGTTTTGTTCGCGTGCGGTGGTCTCCCACCATGCTCAACGGGCTGACGTGCTGCAAGTGATTCTTCTGCAATGCCAATTCGCGCATGCCAGGAAGATCCCCCGTGGATTGTTCAGTTCGTAGAACTCGAAGATTATCTGGCGACATCCAAGAGGTAAAGTTGAAGTCCAGTGCGGAATAATTCAGCACCAGAGACAGCGGCGCGGGAAGTCTGATCTCTCCTGCAGGAAGAGCAGCGTTGTATTGCAAAATCTTGACCATAACACCCACGACAAGCGTGGCGCCACTGTTGACGTGTATGAGCGAGATGAAAGCTGTGCGAGACTAGAAAGAAGACTCACGCCGAGTCCCCGGACATGATCACATTCAGTTTCTTACCAGACATGCCGATACATCTACCAGACGTTTCCGCGAGAAGCCGATAAAGGTCAAAACACTCGTCCATTGCGAATGGGTAGGGATCTGAATAAGAGAATAAATGGTTATTAAAGCGCCTTGGGAGATGAACGGAAGTGAATGGTTACATTCGGGAGCCTTTCCATAGTCAACGGCGAGCACAGGTTTACCTGTCTTAAGAGCCCAGGTGCGCAGCCGTTCATCGTGATGGTCCGGTGACATAGCCACGAACCCGCCACCAGGGAAATCGAGGATTAGATCTGTGGTGTTATGAAGCTGAGGCGCAGGCGGCGCAAAGTAAATGTGGACGGTGATTGGACGATCATAAATTGAACTGGAAGGACGTGGCAGAAGAATCTTTCGGTGAAGTGACATGCTTGGACTCTGCGCTAGTAATCGAAGCTGACAAAAATGAATCAGTATCAGGTCAGGGGCTCCTCGGACCGACGAAATGTATTACATATGGATTGGTTGTCTTCTCCCATGTGGTTCGGAACATTTCAACGGTAGGCACAGCCCTAAATCGCCGGAGCTGGACCATATATTCCGTGTGAGTCGAGTTATTGTGATAAAGAACCGTACGAACCTTTTCGTCAGCCTCGTTGGCGTAAATGATGTAGTATATTGAGAACAATATAGAGCAGATATCCTTGAGCCATTTCGGGCGAATAGACATGGCAGTCGCAAAACCAGCATCGAGACCGGTCGCTATCCAAGTGGCACGGTAGTATGACGGTGAATACTATGCAAGAATAAGCGTAACCCAAGGAGTTGGGCTGCTGAACTCACAAGTTGAGCCAACGGCTCAGGGGCTGAGCAGAGGGGAATTCGAGGACATTTATTTTCGATTACGAGAGAGAAGGGTTGAGCTTACAACCAAGGCCCAGGATCTTGTCGAGGTTTTTGAGCGCGTATACGGTGGTGAGCGTGCTGACGATGATTTGCCATGGCGAGAAGCGCTCTGTCGGGCGATTTAAGGGGATGAGGGAAAGGTTCCGAATATATGTACGTACGGAGCTTCCTGTTCAATTGTCTCAGCCACAAGGAACGTGGTGCACCTGGATTTCCGTAGGCGAGTCTCCAAATCCAAAAGAAAATGACGAGAAAGACCTGGTGTGGGATGAGCGTGCGCCAGTGCAGGATTGGGGGAAGAGACTCATACCTGAGTGCGTTTCCAGGAAGGATTTGGACGACCCAGGAAATGGTCAATCATGTTCTGCTGTGGGGAGGGGTTGTGGAGGGCATCGTCGTTATAAGGACCATCGCAGACAGCGACTTTGCATGTGATTCTGGTTCCCGATAAGGGTTATGTAAAATTAGGCAACTATGCCTTGAGGCCCAAATTAGGAAGGTACTGCCTCGCCCCCACACAAGCAATGACATTTCCATGGGTGCTGCTGCAGGGTGCAACAACCAAGACAATACCTAGATTAGAACGTTTCACTACATACGAGCTGAACCAGAATTTCGAGTCTTTCCGAGCCTTTCCGAGTTGAACTAGAGTGTGGTCTGGGGTGTGATGTCATCTGTCACCGCCGCGTGGCGCTTTTTTAGTTCAGTGGCGATGAAGTCCGTGATCGATTACACTCACCAGATCAAATCCAGGTCATGGATACACTCAAATCTATCCGAGCTCTCGACGAGGATAAGATCGACATCATCAACCAGCTCTTGCTCCCACATACCATCGAGTATGTCCAAATTCAAACCATAGAGCACGCCCACGACGCCATCAAGTCGATGAAAGTTTGTCTATTCATTTTTCGTCGCTGGCTCACTCATGAGCGTATAGATTCGTGGTGCACCCGCCATCGGATCCCTCGCATCGCTTTCGATTGCGACGACCCTCTCAGGCGCGGTCAAGGCGACGCCGCGCCCTGCCTTTCTGGCTTCCCCATCCTCGCTTGAGGCCTATATCGCCCCGCAGCTCGACTATCTATTCACCGCCAGACCCACTGCGGTCAATCTTGGCGCGGCAACGCGTCGTCTCGCCAAGCTCCTCTCCCAGGCCGTTACTGCACACCAGCAACAGCCAGAGCCGCGGCCGTCAGACGCAGACGCAGCCCTCGCAATCGCAAACGACCTCATCGCAGAGGCAAAGCTGATCGCAGGCGAGGACAAGGCCCAAAACATCACCATGTCCAAGTTGGGTGGTGATTGGCTGCATAAGCGCATCGGAGGATCCGGCAAGTATCTGAACGTCCTTACTGTGTGTAACACTGGCTCGCTCGCAACATCGGTGATTTTCGACCTTATTGTACTGGACTGCCAGTTGATTTTGCTTGTCCGGCAGGGTTACGGGACGGCGTTGGGATTCATTACGTATCTACATGAACAAGGACTCCTTGAGAGAGCGTATTATACCCAAACAGCTCCATATCATCAAGGATCTCGGTGACTATCTTCCCGTAAAATCTCTCCTCAATCAACACACTTACGTATATAGATTGACTTCCCTAGAGCTCCACACGCTCGCCATCCCTTCCACCATGATTTGTGACACAATGGTTGGCTCACTCTTCCAACACAAACCCATCCACGCCGTTGGTACGTCCCCATCCAGACGTGCACCCTTAAAGAGTCATATATAACATTAACGCGCTCATGCACTATTTACAGTTGTCGGCGCAGATCGCATCGCGAGGAACGGCGACACCGCCAATAAGGTAACCGTCCCGGATCTCTTCCCGCGAATCCTGATCCGTTCCCTTATCTCACGCATCTAAATCACCATCAACACTAGATCGGGACGTACAACGCCGCTGTATTGGCAGCGAGACACAAGATCGCGTTCATTGTCGTTGCACCCACGAGTACCGTCGATCTTTCCATTGCTGACGGAACAAGGTAAGCCCCACCGTATTTCGTCCTCCCAGAGATACTAATTCCGTGTGCACAGCATCCCAATCGAACACCGACCACCCCTTGAAGCCTGTCTCGTCCGTGGTGCCCTCCACCCGGCTACCTATGACGCTTTTGGCAACAGAGTCCAAGGGCAAGTACTCGTCACTCCGAGCGCGGTCGGAGAGACCGAAGGTGGGGTGTATAACCCCAGCTTTGATGTCACCCCAGCGGAGTTGATCACCGCGATCGTGACGGAAAAGTACGTCGCTGTGAAGCGGGAGGGCGAGGCGAGCTTTGACCTCGTAAGGGAAGCAAAGGAGGCAGAGTAAAGACGATGCGTCAAGGGAGTCGCTGTGAAGCGGGAGGGCGAGGCGAGCTTTGACCTCGTAAGGGAAGCAAAGGAGGCAGAGTAAAGACGATGCGTCAAGGGATACGGTATCGTCAAAGTGGAAAAGGAGTAGCTCCAGCTTCGATTCTAAAGGATATTGTATGTTATTAAGATTTTCCAAACTTCAAACAGTTCGAATGACCGAATGACCTCTCCGCTCTACATCCCCTCTTGTTGTACTATTGGAACTTCGACGATCCTCGTATCGGATCTCAGCTCCCCAAAGTTGATCAAAACAGCCCCGACAGCGTTCCAGAGGTGATAAGGGTATCAATTGCTTTGATCGGCTGCAATGGTCAATTCAAGCGCGAGACACCTCAGAGAGTAATGGAGGCTTCAAACAAGTGATCAGCGAGCTGCAGAGATGGCTTAGTATCTACTCTAAGACAACGGCAAGCGGTCAAATGGCACGTTCATCCGACGGTAGAAGATGGCCTGCCTTGATAAGACACGGTAAAAGGCGCCGGAAATTTCTCAAAAGCCCGTGTCCATTGGGGTCCGAGACGTAACAATCTACCATGATAGTAGCACTCCTACCAGAATATTGGTTCTCCTCTGGTTCTTCTGGCGCATCGTAATAATACTTGAAGACTAATTGATCTTGGTCCCGAGCTCCGGGACGACCTTTGGCGGCTTCTTGCTCTTCCAAGTCACTCGAATGCCCCGTGTCATATCTTGAATTTGTCTGAGCAGTACGAGTCCATTGTTATTATCTGTCAAGGGGTGTTGTGGTTGACTGCGATGGAGGCGCTTTTGAGGACATCTCCCTTCATGATCATTCAGTTAATAATCGTAACCTCCAAGTTATCATTACGCAAACCGACTATGTCCTCAGAGCTTGGCCAGATATGAACGGCTTTGTCACCTTCTGCTTGCGACTGATGAGATGCAGGAAGACATTGCGCTAGCGGGGATAGGTTGACCAACTCCTCCCAGAGTACATCTAACGCTGGTTCTTTGAATGCGCGACACGTTCTGGCCAGAGCGGGTAGATCTGAACTAGCATACTCCCCAGTAGGAGGATGACAGTGACCGAATATATTCAGAAGGATCTCTTGTATCTGAAGGGTGTGATGCATCGTAAGTCGAACAAGGTTGCTAACCAGGAATGTGTGTGGATGTCGAGTTTTCTATCAACGGTGCCTGCACGTACAACTCAGCGGTGATTGATGAGAATAGAGTGCTGAAAACCACCACAACAGACTGAGGACGCTCACACAGAATCCAAGTCAAGTGGGTAAGCGTATGATTCGGAGGGAAGGGAAAGGAAAGATGAGGATACAGCGTCACGATGGAAAGCCAGATAACCGCGCTAGCTCCCACATTCGACTTTGGCAGATCCATGAACGAAGTATTACTTTTCTAGGCAGGTGAGTGACTTTGAAAGCACTGAACATCCCTGGAAAAAATATCTAGGGGGCCTCACCAGTTGAAGTTGGATGTCTTCGATGCACAAGACACTTTGTACCTGCACTCTATTACCTTGCTGGCAAGAGCGACGACCATTTCATGTGATCTTACTCGAAAGTCATGCCCTGCGAGTCGTTGGTTGGAACGTTCCTTTGTCTTTGGACGGCGCTCGTGAGCTGTGACAAACGGTGACAGAGACGGAGACAAGAGTGGCGGAATGGAAGTGGGGACGGGCGGCAGCGCGAAGCGCTGTCCGGCTCCACGAGCTGTCCTAGGCCTATGGTGAGCTGCGAGGGTTGAAACAACTCGCCCACCATGCCAGGGTTCAGTGAAACCCAGTGGAAAGTGGCCAGGGAGAACAATCAGGTGCAGTGGGTGGGTGAAAACTCGAGCGCGAGCTGTGCTACTCGATGAGGCAGCGAGTGCGGGAGGTGGCGCGAAAGAAAGGCGTGCTGCGCCAATTTCCTTCGCTTGTTCGAAGACATTGCTCTGGCGACAAAGCTGCCAACTTTCCGCTAGGCTTGACCTAGGTTACGAACCTACGCAACTCGGAATTGCAGAACTCCTTGTCTCCACGATGTTACTAGGTCGCTTGTACACGTCCAACCCGCTATCACGGATCTCGCTTTTTGGGACCGACGCTTGTGCTCCCGGGACCTCACAGCATTTCTGGGGACCTCCCTCGTACGCTTGCAGACTGGCAGCTTCATTCTTCACATGTTATCCAAGCTCTACGGCGTAAATTAGCATATGTTAAATCAATTTTAGCTGCGAACAGGGAATACCAATCACCCCCTCATTCGAGTGGGCATTTAAGAACACTGCAAGATAGAGTGCATGATCCGTATATGCACATCATTCCAACGCATCTTGCATACTCCTCGATTAGGGAACTCTTCCATTCCCCACCCCGCCCAAGCCCGGAATACAGAACTAGGAGACATGATACCAGCAAAGAAAGCGGCGATAGCCGGGACAGATTCTGCTTCGATATTTGAGTCGGCGACATCGATGAACAATGGGCGTGGCAAGAGGCTCGCCTGCCGAGCCTGTGATCGAGGAACTTCGATATAACCTCGTGTGTCAATGGCAGTGCCAATCCAGCTTAACGACTGACATTTCTGCAGAAGATGCATTAGTCCGTTTGGCGTAATTCCACCTTGCGTGTTCCAACCCCAACACGTATTGATAAGGAGACATTCCAAGTGGGGCCATTCCGATGCCAGTGCTAGCAATTCGCTGTCCGTCAAGTCCACGCGACATTCGAGAGCGACGTCTATGCTCCGGAGATTGGTGAACACCATGCATGGCTGCAAGTCCTCGAAGTCGAGCACAGGCCTGGGGTCCTTTGCGACATATTCGTCATGTGGGGGGACCCCTTGTTCCAATCGCAGTTTCTGGATAGTGTGGGCAGTAACAGAAATTCGAAGACTGGTAAAGAAGGAGGAGATATCCCGCTCGGAAGGACAGGGCCCAATGAAGGCAGTAAGATCTCCGATAGCAGGGAGTCTGGTCTGGGATAGTGACCGTGAAATCGTGTCCAAGACTTCGAATTCAGAACTTAATATGAGCTTATACAAGGTGGGGAAGAAAAGGGGTGACTCGGAGGGTGTGATCTGGTCCAGCAATGTATCGCTCGCTTCAAAGGAGAGCTGGGTCAACAGAGGAAAACGAGACAGATGTATAAGAGTGTGTACGCCCATGGGCTGAACAGTATGGACGTCGATGCACAGTTTCTCGAGGTTTGCGGACAATCTGGCCAACAGCTTGAGGCAATTCTGTAACAAGCGTGGATCGTTCAAGAAGTGGCAATGCATGAACTCGACATGGAGAGAAATCAAAGACGGGAGGGGCACGAGTAACAGATGTATGACTTCAAGTGTATATAGGCAACGCAGAGAGCGGAGGTTGGGGAAGAGTGATTCAGCAGTAGGAGGTTTCGAAAGGATTCTGATGGGTTTCCGGGCGAGTCCACCCAAGTGCTTTATAGATCGAATGCGACGCGTGTAACCTCGAAGGATATCCCATTCGGTCTGCGTCAACGGTCTGCTAAACGTATATCGTAACCCCTTCATAAAACGATATAAGATAAATATCCATTGTTAGACAATGGACATCTTACCTGGTATATTGTGGTTGTAATATGAGATACTTCTGGAAGACACCGGGCTAGAGGAGATAGGTCATCCAACTCCTCCCAGAGTACATTCAGGGCTGGTTCTTTGAATGTGTGGCATGTTCTCGCCAGAGTGGATAGTTCAGGTAGATGACAATGACCAAGAATATTCAAAAGAATCTCTTGGATCTCAAGCGCGTGATACATGCTCTGGCAGATGCATCGATGAGATCGAAGGATACCAACCTTCCGAGTCGTTTGGCAATGATGGTCCGCAACAAAGTATTACAAACACAAAATTTGTTGTGGTACCGCCACACCATCCGAGCTGGTTCAAACGTTCAATGTCCTGCTGGTGGTCGTTTCCATCGACCCTCAGGCCTCAGGTTCGGCGCTTAGCGCTCGCCAGTGACCTGGTCCATGATTCGGCTCAAAGGCCAGACCGCATAATTCGGTTGGAAGGAGTGCTCACATACGAAGAAGGCGAGATATTCCTAACCACGCTGACTCGCTCACGCAATGATGCGCCCATATAGATTATGGAAAGACTGACTGTACCAGCTCTACTAGTTCCGATGCCATTCCTATGCCAAATGATCAATGTGAACCAACTCACAAAGAATGCACGAAAGGCGTTGCATCCACTAGTTCACAGGACAAAGTCAGGAACTTGCGTGGCCTTCATTGGTATTGATGGTCGGGACCCATCCTTACCTTTGACGACTCGCAGCCGATCATGGTATTTAAAACCTCCATCCCACAGACATTGATGTCTTGTGGATGGGTGGTTGGTTGTCATGTATTCATGCCCAGGTGACCGGGACCAGCATGCCGAGCACATTCATTCGAGTCCGATCTCCCATTGCCGTATGGAAGGGTCGAATACACTGTCTATTGCACTCAAGTAAGACGAGAGTGTCGACATTCTTGGAGACTATCGTTGACGTTTTACTTAGCTCTAATGTAAAAAAGTGAAAATATGTCTGTGTGATTCAAGTTTATCTGTGACTCTGGTACTATTCACCTCATTCGAGTGATGTGACATCTGCGCCTCGGTCAGAATCACTAGACACTGACCGAGACTCCTTGACCCAACTTTTTACATCTTCCCAACGTTTCTCGTATTCCTCCGAGTTCGGATGGTAAGGCATCCTCCGACCAATCCAAGCAAGTAAAAAAAAGGAGCCTGTGCAAGCCGCAATACCTGAGAAAAAAGCGGCGATGGCTGGCAGAGAGTCTGCTTCGATAATAGAATCGAGGACATTGATAGAGAACGTGGGTGTCAACGTCAATTCTAGGCTTGCTGCCGCTTGGCTTGAAGGCAAGTCGGTGTAACCCCGCGTGTCGAGCAAAAGGTGGAGCGACCGGAGCGACCGACATGTCTGCAAAAGTCGTACGAGTCCACCTGGAGTGACTCCACCTTGCGAGTTCCAGCCCCAATCATCATTTATTGAGAGATGTTCCATCCGGGGCCATGCCGATGCCAATTCTAGCACTTCACTCTCTGTCAGGCCCACATTGTACTCGATATTGAGGTGTAGGAAACGAAGATTGCTGAACTCCATGCATAGCCGCAAGTCTTTCAAGCCAAGTAGGGGGGCTTCCGAGTTCGAGCGAGGCGCATTACTTGATTGAATCAGCCCAAACTTCTCGACGGTGTTACTAGCGCTGGATACCTGAACACCGATCATGAAGGAAGAGAACTCCTGCTTGGAAGGACAGTAGCGAAAAATAGCAGTAAAATTCGTGATAGCAGGTAGGCGTATCTGGGAGAGCAATCGCGAGGTTGGTTCCAACGATGCAGAATGTAATTTCATGTTGTGCAGGTTGGAGAAGAAAAGGGTTGAGTCGGAAGCTGAAAATGTGGCACTCAGCGCGCATTCGAGCCGGGTCAACGCAGGCACGCGGGAAAGATCCACGAGAGCATCCCTATCCAAGGCAATGCGAGGGCAAACCACACAGCAAAGGTTTCGCCAGCGACAAAGATAATTGTGTTCGATTTTGTTGAACGGGGCTATACCCAGCCGATGCACATAGATGAAAAGTTCCCTGATATTTGGGGAGAAGTTGGGAAAGGATTTGAAAGAGTTCTCGAAAGAATGTGGATTCTCGAAAGCGACACGGAGGAAAACTAGAGATGGGAGAGGCAAGTGTAACAAATGCATGGTTGTTCTCGTATAAGCGCAATACAGAGTGCGGAGGTTTGGGAAGAGTGACTCAGTGGTAGGAGGGTTTGAGAGAGTCTTGGTAGAGTTCTCGTCGAGCCCAGTAAAACCCAGTAGGCATCGGATGCGACGTGTATAACTTCGAAGGATATCCCACTCGCTCTGTGTAAGCGACCTGTTGAACGCGTACTACATAGAAGGATAATGAAGGATGTTCACTAAACAAAGTGTGACGAATGCTTAGAATCTTCTCACCATGTTTTGACTGAATCGATGAGACGCTTCGGGGAGACACCGCGCTAGTGGGGACAAGTCGCCCAAGGTTCTCCACAATACATCCAGTGCTGGTTCTTTGAATGCGCGACATGTTCTGGCCAGAACAGCTAGGCTGGGCACAGCAGTCGCGATGTCGTCCGTCAGAGAGAAGTGACCGAAAATATTGGAAAGTATCTCCTCAATCTCAAGAGCGTGATGCATTCTCTGGTGACGCGATCGAATGAAATGGTCGAACCCGGGACGCGTAAAGGTTTGGAAACAGGGCACAGTATGTAGTAGAAACGCAACAGAGTTGTCACTGCCAGCGGCGACTGCGCCAGCGCTACTGACTGTTTCGGCTGTCCTCGGCCTTGCGGTGTGGCCACACTCAAACTCTTCTCGTAAACCCCGGAGCAACCCCTCGCCAAACGATCGGTTTCATCTCCGAAGCCTGACTCTGAACTATCCTTGAATTTGTTGAAACTTCACACTCTGAAGTTCGATCATCCATTGATTTGTCTTTGGTCGTGCCGTTCCATCAACAGTTTCATCAACACTGATCATTGTGACTAAACTATCCAATACCTCATAGCGTCCCGGTCGCCCAAGAGCGAAAAAAGAACGTGTCTGTTCACCTTGCATGTCGTGGAACCCCAGACTATTTGATTCCGGGGTGACAGTCGGGAAATCATGCGCATGACATGAAGTTCAAGTTTTATGAAATATTTATTGGTCATCCTTGAGCTTAAGCGCTTGAGCACACACGTACGACGCTGACGTTTCAAAAGACGTTGAATAATTTTCATCAGAGCAAGATACTTACCCTTGGGTCAACGATCCTGTGCGTCCATCCCACTTGCACAAGCCTGTGGTCGCCCTCATATCCGAAAAGCATTCACAAAGGAAACTCTGAATCCATTTACTAGAGTGATTAACATCGAGGAAAGTAGACTCGCGAGATAAAATCATAAATGTACAACACATCTTTACCCGGAAAAATCGCACGTCTCGAAACAACGAAAGAAAGGTAGGATAACTCGACGCACGCACACTCACCCACTCCTAGACCTTCCTCACCGTCATCCTCCGTGCACGAATGGTCATCCTTCTCTGCAACACCGGGATCCCAGAGCCTTTGACGGGGCTCGGACTCGGCGTGAGATTATCGCTTCGGCTTGACTCGGAGCGGGCAGGGGATCCTCGCCACACATTGGCTAGCGGCGACCTCGACCCCGATCTGGACCCTGACCTGGACCTGGACCTTGATAGCGAACGCAACCCGCGAAGCTTATCCACGAGCCGTTCTCGATCCGGAGATGTTCCCGAGAGCGAGAGCCGCCTGAGATGTTTCGCGAGCACGGGAAGCATGCTGCGTCCGACGGACGCCTTACTGGCGCCGGTGCTGGTAGGTGGGGTCGATCCGGTGCTGATACTGGGAACGGGACTGGTGCTGGGGGTAGGAGGTGTCGTTGGTGCAGGCGTTTCGTTTGCAGTGAGTGAGGAAGACGCCGAGGTGGTGAAAAGGGAGTCATTGGATTCGCCAAGGGGTATCGTGCCTGTGCTCGAGTCTGTATGTGCATGGTTGGCTTCGTGTTCGTGTCCATCTTGGGCACTGGCGCTCGACTCGGACGCAGACACGGAAGTAGAGACGGACATCATCATCGACATGGAACTATCCAGGTGCTCCAAGAACCGCGAGCTGTGGGAGCACGTATTTCCATCAAGAGGTTTGCAGGCAATAGACCCATCCAACGGGGTTGATGCGACTCGTCGCTCCAGGTCCGATGGCGACAGCGGTGTATCGACACTATACTTCGGCAGGGCAGGCGTATCGTTGAACGGGGTACCCTCACTCCCCGTGACCTCGCTCGATGCAGGCGTATCCGAGTCGGAGTTAGTGCTCGACGCGAGGTCCGAGAGACGCATCATGGTGTCGGGCGTGTGGAATGACGGTGCGTCGATGTTGGTGTTTCTTGAGATGTCCGAGTCCGGGCCTGGAAGGGGTCCCGTAGAACGACACTGCCGGATGGGTGAGAACGCGGAGAGACGGAAGGGAGCCCGGGTCGTGTGTGTAGAACGCCTCGAGGCGGCAGAGGGCATGCGACGGTGTCCGTTTCCTTGAGACGCACGTCTAACGTTCTAGAAGGGGAAGAGAAATGCGCTAGTGAAAGATGAGGCGTACGGGAGAGCAACGAAATGCGAACCTGAGAGAGATCCTGGCTGTAGGTTACCGTAGACGCAGCAGCGGCGTCAGGGTCCGTGTGTTGTCCTGCTTCTCCTGGGACCGCAGGGTCGATGGAGGAAGAGCGCGAGACGTTGAGGCTTATATTGCCAAGAACGACTGACTGGGAGGAACCTCTGGAGGAACGACGGAGAGAGGTGGATAGGGTGGATGGAAGTTGCGATGGAATAGTTGGCGTCTCGGTGGTAGCATCCCTGGGAATCCGAGAAAGGCCAGAAAGGTAGGAGAGATAGGTCGTTGAAGCAGAAGAAGCTGAGGAGGATGAAAACGAAGAGGAGTGTCTTAATTCGTCCTGGATAGAGCGACGTGGGCGAGATGCAAGAGAACTGGCTAGTGTGTCCAACGCTGATTCTCTTCGTCGACCTCCGAAAACATCGCCTTCGATGTTCTCTGAATACCTGGCCGCGCGACGGCGAGCGACGAGGGCATCCAACGCGCTCTGCCTCGCTGGAGTAAGGTCTTGACGAATAGATGAAATGTCCGACGGGGAAGGCGTGACGGTACTTGCGTGTCGATCGTCTTCCCGAGCGAGTTTCTTCCAAAACTTGGACCTTTTCTTCTGAGACTTGAGTTCCTTGCGAATACTCAACGTCAGATTGAGCGCGGACTGGTAGTGCTCGGGGGTACGTTGATCGGTGATAATGGGCTTGAGCCTAGCTAAGAGAGTGGTGCCGTTATTCGAGGCATGCTTGATAGCGTCCACAAGGATATCGTCAGGGGATCCGTCTCCTGATTGGATGAGTTCGCAAATCGTGTCGACCGTCGGGCGGGGAATACCAATGTCGACCAACAGGGTGCAAAAGCGCTGATGCCTCGCCTCGAGCTTCTGGATGGTCCTAAAATCGTCCATGGCGTGTTGTTGGTGGCGTGCACTGCGGAGCATCTCCGAGTAGAGCTCAGTGCGGGAGTGGAGAAGGTCGGCACGGTAGTCGACGAGGTCTTGTTCGAGGCTGGAGCGCTCGTCCTGGAGATGAACAAGCTGCGCTTCCAATTCGACGACTCTGGTGTCGAGCTTGTCCATGGGGTGCAGGTCCACTGGGCTCTGAACCGAGTTGGTGGGCGAGGCGTAGAGATCACGAGTGGGGTCGAACGACGGGAGAGACCCTTGGAAAGGAACAAAGACGGGGGCGGTAACCCCCGCCGAACCTTGCGGGAACAGCAAGGTAGAGACGTCGCCCTCTGACTTTGTCTGACGGTGGAGGAGCCGGAAGAATTGCATGTCGAAGGGTAGACAAAGCAAGGTCACGGACTCCACACTCACTTTTATGGGCTTGGGCGGCTGACATGGTCTGTCAGCCATCTACAAGGTCCTGATAGGACTGGGCATCTGACCTAACAATAAAAGTCAGTGGCTCAAAGTTTGGTTCATCTTTGAAGCTGCTGCCATGTGAGTGGTTCGCCGGCCCGAGATGTCCGACGGTCCCATGACATTCAGATATGACTGGTCCTCGGACTCCTCTCACCATGACGGGCTGATATTTATTCGAATCCGGTGGAGCGCCATGTCTGCCCATGTCAGACATTCTCTCCTTGAACCAGCTCATCGCGGAGAGAGTCCGCGACCACCCCGACCTTCCAATCCTTGCTATCCCAGACAAAAACCTCAACGTACGTCTCTCCCGCTACCAATACACCGCAGCTCACCCGTGTCCAGTACACAAAGTACACCGCCGCTGAGCTCGATGCCGCTGCCTCTCTCCTTGCAAACTACCTCAGAGACACCGGAGCCCTCCCCGGTCGCGCAAAGGGTGATGCAACGAGCAGGCTTACCGTTGGCCTGCTCGGCGTGAGCAACATCGACTATGTCGTCACAGAAATGACCTTGTATCGCATGGGGTACTGTTCGTCCATCTCCGCTCTTCCGCACGACTCAGTCCTTCACACGCTTTCCCAGGCGTTCTCTTTCTCTCTCCAAACAACTCACCGCCCGCCATTGCACACCTCTTGACCACTACCCATGCTTCCCACATCATCGTACAGGACACGCTACTCTCTTCTGCAACCGCCGCCCTCACTCACCTCGCTGACCCGTCCTCTGTATCGATCATCCACCAACCACCCTCCAACGTATTCAGTCCCGATGCAGGCGCCGCACACCCAGACAAGGCCCACTGGGATCTGCCTCTCAGCCCCGACGTCGAGTTCCTCCTCCCCATCACTGTAGTGCATTCGAGCGGTTCCACCGGCTACCCAAAGCCCATCATCGCAACTAATAAGGCAGCCGTCGGGAACTGCAAGATGAACTTCGGCCTCACCAGTCTTACAACGTTGCCCCTGTACCACGTTCGTCTGATTCATTTCTTCTGTGGCTCGTCGTGCTAAACTTACATTCGTCTTGCAGGGTCATGGTCACTCGAACCTGCTCCGAGCGTGGTACGCCGCGAAACCGCTCTATCTGTTCCCAACGGCATCTATCCCGCTCACGTCTAAAAACATCATCAAGTTGCTTTCACAGGCACCAGATATAGAGGCCTTTTATGGTGTCCCTTTTGCTCTCAAACTACTGGCCGAGACTCAAGAGGGTCTTCAAGTCCTTAAGCGTCTCAAGCTGGTCATGTTTGGCGGGAGCCCTTGTCCGGACGAGCTAGGTGACTTTCTTGTCTCGGAAGGCGTCCCATTGGTGGGTCATTATGGGCTCAGTGCGTTTTCCTCTCCTCCCTCTACCTTTCACTCGGGGATTTCATGAAGTACCTTTCAGCCGAAATGGGTCAGCTCATGACCTCCTTCCGCGATTTTGGCATGGACAAGGCATGGAACTGGGTCCGAGCAAAGGGCCCCTACATCCACACTGGTGTACATGAATATATGCGCTTCGAACCCCGTGGAAATGACTCCTACGAGCTCTATGTCTTGGACGGATGGCACACCAAGGCAGGTCTTATGTATGCGCCCTGCTTGCCTTGGGCGCTGAGTACCTAGTAGGTGATGTCCAACCAACCAGATGGGTCCTATGCGACCAAAGACCTCTTCATAAAGCACTCTACAATCCCCGATACATACAAGTATATAGGCCGCATAGATGATACGCTCGTCATGGTACGTTCACCCTCCGTTACTCCCTCCATTCCGATCCCCAACTCAAAACTCGATAGGTCAATGGTGAAAAGACCAACCCTGTCCCCATTGAACTCACTCTCCGCTCCTCCCCTTATATCGCTGACGCCGTCGTTTTTGGCACCGCACGCACACAAATCGGAGCGCTCATCCTCCCCTCCGAAACCGCCCAGCACTTCTCGCACGATGAATTCGGCCACCACATCGCTTCGATCGTCGCCCTCGCCAACGCTGAGGCACCCTCGCATTCTCAACTCTCCACCGAGGCGCTCGTGTTCCTCCCATACGGAACGCATATTCCGAAGGCGGACAAAGGGAGTATTTTGAGGCCGAAAGTGTATAAAGAGTTTGAAAAAGTGATCGAGGAAGTGTATATGCGCCTCGAGGGAGAGGTGGGATCTGAGGGGAAAATGCGCGTAGAAGGAGTGAGGGAGGCAAGGGTGGCTGTGAAAGAGATTATTGGGAGGACGATCGAGCGGCCTATTGATGGGCTTGAAGATGACACAGACTTGTTTGATTTTGGGCTTGATTCGTTGCAGTCGACGCGGATTCGAAACGCTATTCAGAGGGTACGTGCATTCGTGTCCCTACCTGGCTTGGTGTTGATTGGGGGCTTTTATAGGAGATTGATCTGGGTGGAAAGAAGTTGTCTATCAACGCTGTCTTCGAACACCCTTCCATTGCCAAGTGCGTCGGTGTCTAGTTCACTGTGACAACCACTTACTCTTGCGTCGCAAGATTGGCAACGCTCATCCTCTTGCTCTCCTTGGGAAAAGACACTAATACGATGCAGACCAGCCCGCATGAGCTTATGCTCGAGTTGGTCAACAAGTACAGCCACTTTACGTACCCACCCAAAGTGCACACCGGCGGGACGAACGCCATCGGCACCTCTGGAAAAGTGGTACGTAGGGCCTACCTTCTCGATGTTGACTCACGCGTGTCCACTATTACATCCCTTAGGTCGTTTTGACAGGCGCCACGGGCTCCCTCGGATCCTACATCCTCGACGAGCTCCTCGCCGATCCGGACGTGGAGATCGTGTACTGTCTTTGTCGTGCCGAGAACGACGCGGATGCGGCGGGGCGACTCGCGGCGTCGATGAAGACGCGAAAACTGCTGACGCGATTTTCGAGTGCGAACGCAAACGCACGCGTCGTGGCGCTCGCGGCCGATCTGCCCGCGTTCCAACTGGGTCTCAATGAACAACGTTACTGCGAGATCGCACACCGAGCGACGACGATCATCCACGTACGTCCCTCCTAGCCTGTCTTTTGCTTTGCTTTACGTTCAACTCGTCCCTCCAGAACGCCTGGGCGGTTAATTTCAACTTGGGCATCTCCAGGTACGTACATGCGCGTCGATACGGTATGGTCGCGTACGTTGTTCACCTTGGTCACAGTTTCGAAACGCACATTCGCGGCGCGGTGCACCTGATGCACCTCGCGCTCTCTTCGCCACGCGCCCAGCCTGCCAAGTTCTTCTTTGCTTCTTCCGTCAGTGCAGTGGCGAATTGGCCCGGGCCAGGATTGGTGCCCGAGGCGGTGACGGACAATCCGGCGGTCGCGCAGGAGATGGGATAGTATGTCTTTTTCATGTCCTTTTGACGCCTCCGCTCTGACCATGTTGTTTCATTCAAAGCGCACAATCAAAGTGGGTCACGGAGAAATTGTGTCAAATTGCAGCGCGCACGACCCCTATGCACACAGCAGTCCTACGTACGTCTCGGAAGAATATAATGATTACGTCGGCTCATGGTTCATGTATTTCACAGGTATCGGTCAGATGGTAGGCGATACGACCAATGGGATCTGGAACGAGTCCGAGGGCATCTCGCTCATCATCAAGGTCAGTCACAACAATCTCATTCTTCTTGCCTCTCTAACCCGATCGCGCTAGTGTGCAGACACCATCGGGATCCTTCCCCAACTCGACGAACGCGTCTCGTGGCTCCCGGTCGACTACGCTGCCAAGAGCATCGTCGAGCTCGTTGATCTGCCCACGTCCGTTGAATGCCCCGTCTATCACGTCCTCCACCCAACCCGTGTTCCCTGGTCCGTCGTACTCGCCGCCCTCCAGACCGCGCATCTTTGCTTCAAGCCACTCCCGCGGCATGACTGGCTCAAAGCTCTCCGCGCCAGCGACCCCAATGAACGCCGCAATCCGAGTCGCAAGCTGTTGGCGTTTTACGAGGACAAGTATGGTGCTGAGAACGAAAAGACGAGGGCGGGGCTATGTGTAGACAAGACTGTGGAGGCGAGTCGATGGTTGAGGGAGGCGCCAGTCGTCGGAGAGGAATTGGTGGTGAAGTGGGTTGGGGCATGGAGGGAGAGTGGGTTTTTACCCAAGGTTTGAATGTTGAAAAGAAGATTACGCAGCAGTTGGATAGGATAGGATCTATGTACTTTGTCCCACAACGAAGAAAAGAAAGTTGCACCGACCGAGATTACATCGTCAAGTATATATGCTCATCTACAACAGATTACACGACCTGTACATCAGATAAACAGCGTTAAGCTGTACCCTGCCAGTCCCAGTACTGCAACACGTGTCAGCAACACATCACCGGAGACACGATACACTCAGACTCACAATACCCTGTCAACTTCTCAAACGGCGTATGGAAATACACGCTCGTCGTCCCCAACGCAAACAACCAAACGGCCAAGAGACCCATGGTCGCCATCACCCCCCACGTATGCATCCGCGGCCACGACACGGCACGCAACGACGGCGTCAACTGGTCCGCGAGAAACAAGATGGACATGGTCAACAAGAACACGTGTCCCGACACGTCATGCCCCCTGCGCAGTCTCGGTACCGTACTCCACGGGCCCTCGGGGAGCACCAACGGGGCTGCGAACAACCCTGGGTGCGTGGCGGGCGAGAGCTCGACTTTGGTGAGGCAGTAGTCGTGTGGGACGGTAAAGGCGGCCCCCGAGGGGAGTGCGACGGTGCATTCGCCGCCTGAGAGGAGGATGACGCGTTCGATCAGTGGGGGGCCAAAGAACCAGCTCGTGAACGCGAGCCAGGCGAGGGAGGCGAGGATCCATTGGCATATGCGCGAGAGGGTTTGCGTGCGGCGCGGGCTGGTGAGCCAGAGGAAGAGAAAGGCAAAGGAGGTCCAACCCCAAGCGCGTTTGATGAACCAGACATTGAGGAAGTTGGATTTATTGGCAAAGTAGTCAGTTTTGTGGAGGGGGTGAGGCAGATGTGTGAGGAGGGGGTTAGAGGTGTCGAGGTAAGTGTTGTTCTTGACGGAATAGACAGTTCCGAGGAACAGGACAAGCGTAAGCGTTATAAAGGCGGCTTGTCGGGTATCGATACTGATCGCCATGATAGTCTTGGTCCAAGACGGAACGGGGCTGCAAGCGTGCATGACGAGTCAGTCTCACGTGATTCAGTCAGTACTGAGTCATAATAGATGAGTAAGGACTGTAAGTCAGGACTACACCAACTATCTACTTTTCCATATCGTCGTCGACGTTGACACGACGGTAGCCCCGAGCCCGTACTCTGTGGACAAGACGACGCAACAATATCCACCGCGCTCCTCCGCAAATGTAGAATCCCAAGGGCACGGTCAACATGAAAAAGACCATGACGGCGTATAACAAGTACGGCGGTCGCGAGGGGGTAGCGGTCTCATCAGCCACTGCGTCGCCCTCAAAGTGCGAAGTCACGACCGCTCCACCATCCGTCGGCTTCACGATAGGGGACGGTATTACTTCGGGCGCGGACGGCATTTCAGGAACAGTAGGTTCATCTTCGACACCCTGTTGATAAACAACAGATAATTTTATTATTGACATGACATGCCGATGAAACATGGACGGCTGAACTATAGCTCAGCGTGGAGTGGTACCTCTTTTCCTTGTTCATCAACGACAGGCTCTACGGGCAACTGCGCGAAGCTCGTCAGCAAGTAATAGCGATTGTGAATCGTCTGACAAACCTCTCCAGAATCGAAGATGATGACGTCCTCCAGCGGCCGATCATTTCCACCCTTTGGAACTTCCTCTACATGGGGAGTGAGCAACATGGTTGAAGATGAACATAAAGGAACATACCGATCGCGTGAACGATATCCATCCCTTCTAGGACCTTGCCAAAGACAACCTACCAATGCAGGATTAGCGATATCGACAAGGGAAGGGCATTGCGGCCTACGTGTTTACCGTCCAGCCAGCTGGTGACAACTGTGCAGATGAACTAGATAACGGTTAAGTCTGCAAGCTACTTAAAAGCTGTGAACCTTACAAATTGCGAGCCTTGAAGAGAATTTCCTCAGACACAGGTACGTAGGAAGAAAGTCGGAGTAAACATACCATTCGTGTCCTTGCCTGCGTTAGCCATGGAAAGCGTGCCAGGGCCGACGTGCTTGAGTTTGCTGAGAGCGCTTGAATCAGACGGGAATCAACAAATCCTTCATAACTCACAAGTTCTCATCCTTGAACCTGTCACCATAGATAGACTGGGTGACATGAATCAGAAATCAGACACGAGATGACTCAGAAGTACAAACCTTGCCACCGGTGCCGTCGCCGCGAGCTGTGGGTATTACAACTTAGTCGGATACACGTATTCTGTTGAATGAAATTTCGACCCACTGAAGTCTCCACCCTGGATCCTGGAAGCAAGAAACACGAGTTACTAAGTTGTAAGAATAGGATGAACTCGAGAAGGACTTGCATAAAGTTTTTAATGACACGGTGGAACTTGGAGCCCTTGTAGCCATAGCCAAGGTCGTCACCCGCCTTGTCCTTTCCAGTCGCCAAAGCGCGGAAGTTCTCGACGGTCTTTGGAACAGTCTGCAGAATGATGTCGTTGAGTCCCTCTTCAAGAGTACAATGGTAAAGGGGGAGCACGTACACCTCCGTACAGACCCATCACGACTTGTAGGTGATATCATTCAGTCTCTTGGTGACTGATATGCCTATGAGACTCACCTCGTCCCATTTCCTTGTCGCCATGCCTAATGTCAAAGTAGACCTTGTGCGTAATCCTTGGGCCTTTCGCGGCGTCTGCAGATTGAGCGCAGAAGAACGCGGCGATAGATACTATAATAAACGCAAGAGATATACGACCAAACATGATAGCCAAGTTGGTAGTTCAAGGTGTTTGTAGAGTGAGAAATGGAGACGTGGCTCAAATCTATTCAACATACGTGAGAACAAACTTCCTTTTCAATTTGACTACATTCCCGAAGGCAAAGTAGCAGAGGACGTACCCGTAGGCTAACACACCCAGGCTTATCGAGTCGCAAGGAAAGAGAGAGATGGACGATGGACTCGTCCTAAATATTTCCACCGATTTTCCTGTCACGAAGCATATATCCAGCAAGAAATCTGGCCGATGGACCGACAGGTGCGCACATTACCATGCTCTGAAAACCCCCCTCAGGAGGTCATCAGGTTAAAGACGAAACGAGCGCAAAAGCGTAAAGCCAGGGGATCTGCGCGTCAGGTCCCTCGCCCATTGGCTCTAGACAATGGCTTCGATGTGGACGAAGCTGATGTTCCTCGGCCTACAAAGCGACCCCGGCGGGACGCACAAGTAGATCGAGGCACCATACCTACAGATGACCGTCTTTCTGGCCCATCCAAGCCTCCGACTCAAATCATATCGTCTCTATTCTCCTACAACCCAAAGATCGACGCTTCCGAGCGCAAGTCCGTTACCAAAGCCCCTTCCCAGCCCAGTAACGCCCCACTCACGTCCTCCTCCGGGTTTTCTGAGCTTGGACTCCATCCACTTCTGGTTGCCCACTTGGAATCTAAAATTGGTGTTACAAAACCCACGTCCATCCAACGAGCTGCCCTTCCCGTGTTCACCAAGCCTCCCTCGGAAGACATGATACAGCGAGACGTGTTCATACAATCCCAGACGGGATCCGGAAAGACCCTTTCCTTCCTTCTCCCCATCATCCACGACCTCTTTCCTTTGAGTACCCACTCCTATATCGACAGGTCCATAGGTACACTCGCCGTCATCATCGCTCCTACCCGCGAGCTCGCAAAACAAATATCAGACGTCCTCGAATCCCTTCTCACACTCAAGCTCCGACCAGATGGTGAAACCGAGGACGCCGAGTCGTCCACGCGATATACGCGTTGGCTTGTTTCAGGCTTGCTCTCTGGTGGGGCGACGCGGGCCCACGAAAAAGCACGCTTGAGGAAAGGTATTCCGATACTTGTATCGACGCCGGGGCGGCTGCTTGATCACTTGCAGAATACATCTTCGTTCAATGTCGGAAAATGCAAATGGTTGGTACTCGACGAAGCGGATCGGCTGATGGAACTTGGCTTTGAGGAAACCATCAAAGGTATCATCCAAGGGCTAGACGGGCGCCGGAAATTGGCCGTGCAGGCGGTCAACGAGGGAAAAAGCTTGGAAGTTGGCGGTTGGGATTGGCAATGCAGAAGACGCACTATACTTTGTTCTGCAACTATCCGAGAAGACGTTCAGAAACTGGCGGGGACGACACTGGTGAACCCTATCATGATCAAAGCGTTCGATACCGAAAGAGAGCAATCATCAACTCAACAGAACGCCTCTCCGTTGGCATCATCATCTGAAAACTTCACTCCTCCCGCTCAGCTTACCCAAAAGTACGTTGTTGTACCTCTAAAGCTACGACTGGTCGCACTCGTTGCCCTCCTACGCTCTATCCTTGCACAAAATCAAGCAAGGAAAGGTTCAAAAATCATTGTCTTCCTTAGCTGCACAGATTCTGTCGATTTCCACTGGCAATTGCTGGGCGGCGCAAACATGGGGGACCCAGAATCCGAACCAGGGGACTCTGATACCGATGGTGACACGTCCGATAGTGATGAACTCTCGGAAGACCAAGGCATTAAGAAAGGCGAAAAAGTATTCGTGCAATCTCCGCTTCTCCCCGACACCCATATCTATCGGCTTCACGGTTCTCTCCCTACACCAACTCGGCTTGCATCTCTTCGCGGCTTCTCGTCTACGAAATCGGGGGAGGGCAAGCAACCCTCTCCGTCCTCCGTCCTCCTTTGTACATCCGTTGCCTCTCGTGGCCTGGACTTGCCACTCGTGCGTGCCGTCATCCAGTACGACCTACCCACGGAAAGCGGAGCGACCGAGTACGTGCATCGAGTTGGACGTACCGCACGTGCCGGGAAGGGAGGCGAAGCATGGAGTATAGTCGCGCCGAGCGAATCTGACTGGATACAATGGGTGCAAGGAAAGATGCGGGGGGACCTCGCGGGCAAATCAGACAAGGATCAAAAGGCAAACGTTTCGCTCGAAGGAACGAGCGTCGAAAGCGTATTAGCCAAGGGTTTTGGTGGCAAGGGTTCCGAGTACGAAGCCCGCGCGACCGACGTGCAGCTCTCGTTTGAGCGGTGGGTGTTACGGAGAACAGAGGTCCGTACACGATTTTCTTGGCCATCTTTCCTCTCTCACGTAAACTATATAGCACTCAAACCTTGCACGAAGAGCCTTCCTATCACACATGAGGGCCTATGCCACACATCCGGCGGACGAAAAACACATGTTTCATGTGCGCAATCTGCACACTGGACATCTGGCAAAGGCGTTTGCACTTCGAGAAGCGCCGAAAACCATCACCGACGGCGGCAAGAAACGCAACCACGCTGATTCCAAGGCCGTCAAACCCAGGGCTCCCAGATCCGCACGTCAGAAGCCACACGACTTGGACGTATCCGAACGTACAGGCGACGCCGAAAGACGAATGACCGAGGTGGTTCGTGCCCAGGGTCGGATGTCGAAGAAGGGGGGGAAGATGATGAGTAGTGGGACAGACGAATTTCAGGTCGCATCTGGCGCTTCGCTAGAGAAGCTCGTATATGGTCATCGACCATCTTAACGGTGCCCTGAAAGAAACAGACCGCAGAGAACACGGGTCATATGTTCGATGGAAAGAGCCAATATTTGGAGGAGCCTCGTCTTTGATAAATCAGCTTGGCCAAGTTCAACGTGTCCCAGTCCATGGAACCAAGCTTAGATGTTAAGGGTGGATAATCTAGGCCCGTGCTTTGATGATATTGAATGTCACCAGACTCAGAATGGTCAAGAACGCTAACAGAGAGCGACATTTGCCTGATTATATATGCATCATATACCAACGGGCCTCGTGATCTTTTCTGTCGGTGAACCACCAACTCATATTAGCATGGAAAGAAAAGTTGGGGCGATGCGCGATACCAGCAAGGAAAGCTGGGACAGATTCTTCTTCAATAAGAGAGTCGAGGACATTGCCAGTGATGGACGTGGGTGGCGAGGATGGGCTCGCTAGCGGTTCACGGGGTTCGGTAAAAACTCGCATGTCGGTAATGGGGGTAATGTCGCTCCACGACTAACATGTCCATTCTGGTGCGTGCTGGATCGTGTTATAGCTGACCAACAGCGCTCTGTGTTCGGGCGACAATGGCTAACATAGTCAAATATATTTTCTATCGCCACCCCCGACTCGGAGCGATCTGAATCCCTCCTCCCTTCTCACTTCTACAGTTGAAAAGAGTTTAGCTTATCAGACCATGGTCGGTTGTCAAAGGTGGATACTAACCCGACGTGAGTCATCGTGTTCAAGTTATATGGCTACACTCGGAAGCACGGTACACAAAAGCTAGTCAGGAACGCCGATGGAGGGCCATATGCTTCATACCAACGGTCCTCGTGAGTAACACTTTGCATATTCTGCCACAAAGTCTGGTAGGCATGGAAAGAAAAGTCGGGGGCGCGATACTAGCAAGGAAAGCGACGATGGCGAGCACCAATTCTTCTTCAATAAAAGAGTCGAGGACGTTGATGGAAAACGTGGGTGGCAAGGTCAATCCAAGGCTCGCCGGCAATTCATGGAATTCGGTATAACCTCGCGTGTCAATGGCAAGGCCGATCTCGCTCAGCGGTCGACATGTCTGGAGAAGCTGTAGCAGTCCGTTTGGTGTGATTCCACCAGGCGTGGCCCAGCCGCACTCCTCGTTTATGACGAATTGTTCCAAGTGAGGCCATGCCGATGCCAATGTTAATAGTTCGCTGTCCGTCAGGTTCACGTGCCAGCCGAGATCGAGGGAAATGCGACGCAGGTTGTTGAACGCCATGAATGGCTGCAGGTCAGCGAAGCCAAGTACGCATGTAAAACTCTCCCTCTCTCTGTCCCTCCAACCAGCCTGTTCTTTTAACCATAGTTCCACGATGGTGCAACCGATAAAGGATGTCTGAACACTGGCCGCCACTGGACAAGAAGGAGGAGAAACACTGCCTGGAGGGATAGCTGTAAATTAATACAGAAACATCCATGATAATAGAGGGTCGGATCCAGGAGAGAAACTGCGAACCGGATCCAAGTATTCAGAAGATAATTTTAAGTAATGTAAATTGGAGAAGGAAAGGGGCGAGTCAGCAGGTGGCAATGTGGCGTTCGGCGTGCAGCTAAGCCGGGTCAACGAAGGCATCTGGGAGAGATGTGCCAGAGCATCCGCGCCCAAGGCGATACGACCACAATCCACAGTCTGGAGGTCTCGCCAGCGGCAGATATAACTGGAGAAAAAAATCGCTGAACGTGACTTCAGGCCACCGAGGTACTTTGATGGAAAGTATCCTGATATTCGGGGAAAGCTTGAGAACCGGCTCCAGGGAATCCCGCAACGAATCTAGGTACTCCGTGGAAGAGACGATACCGAGGGAGATCAAACATGGAAATGGCATGTATAACAAGTGCTTGATTCTGAATGCGGTTAATCGACCAACCGCCTGGAGATGGCGAAGATTTGGGAAGAGTGGCGAAGTGGTAGGAGGATTTAAGGTTCCGACAGATTCCCAGTCCAATGTGTCTTTGTCGTGCACGAGTATGGATCGAATGCGGCGTGTGTAACTCCGAAGGATACCCCACTCGATCTGAGTAAGCGGTCTGGTAAACGAGTAGCGCTTCGTGGAGCAGAGGAAGAGAGATGATCACTATCAGATAAACTTCGAACACTTGGAACCTACCTCGTCCGCTTGTGACTGATAAGATGCTTCTGGAAGACATCGCGCTAATGCAGATAGGTCGACTAAGTGTTCCCAGAGTATGTCCAGCGCTGGTTCCTTGAATGCACGACACGTTCTGGCCACGGCGGGTAGATCGGAGGCGGCACTCTCCCTACTAGGAAGTCGACAATGGCCAAATATATTCAGAAGGATCTCTTGTATATGAAGAACGTGATGCATCGTGATTCATCAATCGAACGAAATTTCTAGTAGCAAAGAATGCATGTGAATGTTTTGCTGGAAACGATGTTCTCCGCAGTGCGCATGTACGAATCCGAATCGGAGTCGAGATGGCAGAAGCAATTGACGAAAGACAGTCTCGAAAACTGTAAGAGTGGCTGTCAAAGTTATCTCGCCTAAACCGAACTGCGCCACCGTGACGCGGCTAAGTAGTTGACAGTATTTGGCTATGCTGGCCGGGACTGGATCACTACAGTGTCGGACACTCAAAATAGACAACTCGACTATAGACAACAACAAAATTGTAATAACACATTCACAAAATAAAAGGATGGTATTTTAACTATATAGGTAGCCTGTGTGATGTCTGAACTTCAATGCTATCTCATTAGATTGTTGAAATTTTGATGTTCATTGAGGGGGTCGGTCTGAAATGTGAACTTGGAGCGGCGACAATCGGAGTTACCATATTTAAACAGCGGAGTTACTACATTTGGTAATACCAACTCCGTATTACTCCGACAGCGCAATCAGTTCAACAGCAATTCAACGCTCGTCGTCGTCGTTAGCCTACACTGCTGGTGGGATTTGTATATCTTCACTGCAAACTCAGCTTGTTTTGTGTTGAGTCCCCTCCTGTATATATTTTGTTGTAAATTGTGAATTGAGTGTGTGACCATCAGACCTATTGACATGCCATTCAAGTTGCCCAACTTGGAAGTGTGAGAATCACTGTTATCATCACTTCGGGGTTGATAGGTTGGGTCAAGAGTGACCTCAAGGAGGTCCTTGGTGATTCAGGTATCAAATACCTTTCTTCTGGGGGTTTGCTGATGTCTTCCCTGCCCCCGGCGCTTCGTCAGGCAGACCATGTCTACCTACATGACAGACTTTGCAACACTGACTTCAAAAAGTGAACATTACGTAATATAGGGGTATTTTCAAGAATGTAGATTTACGCTAGATTTACCCTGTTTTCCTACCAAAATTTTAATCTGACAGCTCTTGGTGGAAAATTGGGCCCGTGGGAGAGGTGCCGCCTCTTAGTGTCCGACACTGTAGATGTTTCAAGTTGCACGTTCGTGTCGTTGGTGGTCATCCGAATCTCGCTACCCAGGTCGACTGTGACGAACTTGATAAAGCGCCTTAACATGTCCTAGGTTATCATCGTGCCTCCTTGGCTGATAATATTCGCGGGTCTACGGTGAAAAAAGAAACTCGAACGTCTTCCCCCCTCGCTGTACATGTTGCAACTTGCTCCACCTGGAAATCCTCTTCCGACGACTCTTCGCCCACATTCTGAGTGCACTCTCACACCCTTGTCAGAGTTCTCTCCACCTCTCATACCCTCATACCGAAGCTCCGTCTGGAAAGTTGTCGTCTGTCTTGTCCACGAGGTCTCTTGATGGCTTGGACTTCTTCTTCGATACTTGATTCCTTGTTTCGCTGTTAGCCGTCTTGCCGGATCGTTCGTGGTGACTGCCAAGCCATTCTACCTGACCACTGGGATCGTGTATAATATCACTTGCGTCATCAGTGACGTGCTGATGTGGTATATCTTTGTTTGTGTCATGAGCGGTTTCCATGAGATGACTTAACTTGTGCCTTAGAGTGGAAACCGAACATAGTAATAGATGTTTCCCTGAGCTTTTACGACCACCTGTGTGATCAAAGAAACGCATTATGCCTAAGAGTTCATCTGAGTAAGAGGAAAGCGTTGGTATCGCTCGTGTTTTCACTGATCCATCGCACCAGCACCCTGGTTATCTTCCAGGTCGCTATCAATCGGTCTCTAGCTCTATTTAGTTCGCGGGGTGTGGTAACAATCTGGGAAATTCTGATCTAGTCATGTTTCAGGGCCGCACCTAAATTCAGTCCGTCATGATGTGACAACACTGGCACAAGTCAAGTTCTGCGAACTTGTCTATAAAAACGGTTGCCCAATGTCTGCCCTTACGAAAAGTCAAGCAAATTTTTCTTCTACCTGCCCGCCGCTCACTTGTGATTTTCCTGTAGCACATATCCAACAAGACCATGACTTTTGCGCAACAGTCCGTGCTGACTACCCTTCAGCAGACTAACTATGCGACCAGTATGCTCATTCTTAATCGACACGGGGGATCTCACCACCTTATCGCAGTGACTGTCCTTACTGCTGTTGGATATGATTATAGTGAGCTATAGGTTCTGTTCCAGAACAATGTACCAACTTAAAATTTCTGCATTGCCAGTCCTTACATTTCCGAACGAGGTATGATGCCACATATTCTCACGTGAGAGTTTTGTTCACTAATAATCCGCGTAGATTGAATATATCTGGGTCAGCAGACACCTGTTTGTCAAGGCAACACATTCCTGATAAGACCACAGAGCAAACCCTGGACTTGGGTATCAACGCTTTTTATTCTTGTATGTGTCGGTGTTCCCAGCGCATGGTCACGAACCGTAGCAAGCTGACTATTGAGATAGGTCCGTTATTTTGGCCTTTGGACTGTCGCGTAAGTCTATGGTTCTTCTAAGGTACATACTGGTCGCTAACAACCAATGGTTCATCAGAGGCTTTTCTATTGGTATGTTTTGAGTCCAAGACTTGAGGTTATGCGGACTGTGACCCGGTCCCAAGTTGGGAGTAGCTTTGTACAAGACCCTGAAAAGGTATTTTCCCTCCAACGTCGATGATCAACGAGTGTACTGAAGTGTGAATGCATAGACGTACGTATCGGTCCCATCCTCAATGCCAGATTTTCTTAGCATAACTGATATCTATTGAATAGTTGTAAGCATATCCACCAAGGTTTTCACTTTCTAATCTGTTTGTGGCCCTTTGCGGATGGTTTCAAGGTGTGATACTCGATATCATTACCCAATGGACATTCGTCCTCTTTCTCGCCGCAGCCGATTGTGAGTTGTATAGTTCTCTGTGTCAGAAAAAGCAAGCACTGATGATGGCAGTTGCGATGATCCTCCGCATATGGGCAATGTATGATCGATCGAGGCTAATTCTCGGCACTCTCCTTACAATGTTTTGCCTGGAGATCATTTTCATTGGCCTTGCTATTGTCATCTACAGCAATCCGAGGAATGTGTCAAGTATGTACACACTAGTTGAATCTAGTGCATTAATCAGCTATCCTCCGTCAGTGATCATCACCCAGATACTGGACTTTTCATTTTGCACACCACAACCCATCTCACTCATTTGGACGAATATCGCCACTATTTTGGGAA